>CM059265.1:34627352-34634852 GCA_030347295.1 Setipinna tenuifilis
ATACACACATTCACATACACACCCACGCATTCACACACATATTGTCTATCAATGGTATGCTTCTGTGAGGAAAAGGGGGACCGCTTAAGGCGTAAGAGTTTGTGTGATTATAGCAAGGAATTTATATTAAAAAGGATTGAAATACACAAACTCTCTCCAACAGACATTAATTAAGCTGAAGAGTAAATATTAAAAACTAAAACAGCATTTTGAAGATGATTCAGTTCTCCTACTCTTCGTCCTACTTAGCCCTATAGCTGTGCTGTTGTCAGTGAGTCCTTTTTAATGTTTGCTTCCCAGTCGAAGACCAAAGCCAAGATGTAATGGGTTGGATGTAATCTGTGTGTCTTCGGGTGCAGGGCTGATATTTAGGATCTCACTGCATTTCCCGCCCCCTCCATCCTCATGCTTCAAACATGCTGACAGCCTCTGTTTGGGCGAGAAGCCCCGGGTGTATTCATAATTACTGTTGTCTTTAGCACAAGCCATTGTTCCTTCAGTGGCAGAAAAATCACAAGACAGCCTCAAATATTGTACTCTGCTTTTCAATAACAGTTTTTAAATCCATGTGTTGCAATCATGACACCCCCACCCCTTCTTTTTCCTTTGCTGGTTCCCAGTATTTATTTCCAAAGAATGCCATTGGTTTCTTAAACTCTGTGAAGTCTTTGTAAAGACTACAGATGTTGTCTTTCTCTTCTCAAAATATTTCGCCTTTTGGCTTTTTGCATGTTGACTCACTAAGTTTGCTTTTAGGAGATGGGCTGCTTTTCTCTGACAAGGATATTTCGCCTAAAACCAAAAAATAAGCTGTAACTCGACTTCAACATTGTGTTCCTCTGTATCTAATTTAGTTTGTTTAGCTTGTCGGTATGTCCAAAAGAAAAGCCTGGCTCGAATCTAAACCAAAGGCAGGTCAATTTAGGGACAAGATCATCATTGCACAGCGCCACAGTATTTCAGTGCACAATGATCTTCACAGGTTAAGAGGGTACGCTTAATGCTTAAGAGCAGTGCTTATCAGGCTACCTATCACTGATCCATATTGCTGTGGGCAGGATTAAATGGTTGTTGTCTCCACAACACTACTGAATGCAGGGGCAGCAGTGGCTGTTTCTGTAGTTTCTCTTCTCATTCTATTCCATTCTATTGTATTCTATTCTGTTCTATTCTATTCTATGTTATTCTATGCACCATAATTGTTTTGTTTAATTTGTGTGTTCTTTTTCACCCCTCCCTCTAGGCCTTTGCCTGAAGATGGAGAGTCTTGTGGACTGATGGACAACACTGCCTGTGAGTAGGATGTGGTCGTCAGACAACTTTAAACTTTGTTTAAATTCATGTCCAGATTTAGACTGTGAAAGTTCGTCATCGAAAGTTGTCAACAAAAAAAAAAAAAACATTTAAGGCTGTACTTAGACTTACTACAGGAAGTTTCAAACCTTTTCAAAGATGCCAAACCAGTCACATTGTTTGACACTGTGACAAGGGAGGAGAAAATGAATAACATAATAATCATCATCACTGAAAAATATGATAATGCACAGAAATCTTTTGTAGATTTTCTTTTGTGCTGATTTTTGCCTACACTGATTGTTACCGTGATTGCTGTTCTTCATTTCCAGCTCCCACAGGCACTCTACACGCAGGAGCAAACATGGGGTCCTCCTCTCGCAGGAAACGACGGACTCTGGTCGCCCCCGAGATGAACCTGTCTTTGGACCAGAGCGAAGGTTCCGTCCTGTCTGACGACTTCCTGGAGACGCCCGACGACTTGGACATCAACGTCGATGACATCGACACTCCGGATGAGACAGACTCTCTGGAGTTCATCACCAATGGCAACGAACTGGAATGGGAAGGTGAGCCCAGGGTCGGTCTGCGGGCACTATGGTTACTGGGCCGAATTCCAGACTTCGGTGGGGTTGAGGGAGGCAGGTCGTGTTACTGTTCTAAATCAACAAGTAGACGTGTGTTACCACAGATGGACATAAACAGGATTGCATATGAAAATAATACTTCAGCTTCAGCTTCTCTCCTCCCTTCTCTCTCAGGATATTTGAAATGAATTAGGCCGTTAATGTGTGGTGTGTGAATGCAACCATTTTACATCCACGATATATAATGTAATAGGATTTGTTGTATGTTATTAAAGAGTGTACTTAATGTTACCAATGTTAAAATTAAGCCACATGGAGCATTTATACTATGAAATAGGAGCTATTGACAGTTTTAACATGCTTTTAATACAGAAATGAAGCTCAAATTGTTTAAAATATAGAAATACATTAAGAAGGCATGCAGGAAATGGCTCAAAAGGAAGATTGTAAAACAAGGAATACTTAATACTTAAAATACTTAAGAAACCTTAATTTTCGGTTGTTTCTGTGGAGCAGCGGGTAGAGCAGCAGTGTGACGCATCTCGATCTCTGACATAACCACTGGCAGGGCGCTGCCGTCTTTGTTTACGGTGGTAGGTGGCTCTGGTGGCAGTGTGACATAGAGGGGATGCCACGGCTCTGACGTAAGACGTGCTAACTCTTCATTGACAGATGACACCCCGGTGGCCTCGGCGAAGGGTACCCCAGGCAACAGTGCAGGGCAGGGGGGAGAGGAGGGCGACGGGGCGGGCCGCCTGTGGCGCACGGTGATCATCGGGGAGCAGGAGCAGCGCATCGACATGCAGGCCATCAGGCCCTACCTGCGTGTCGTCACCCACGGGGGTCAGTTTGCAGGGGGGAAGGGGATGTGGGGTGCAGTGGAGGGGAGTGGAGTGGAGTGTGTGTGTGTGTGTGTGTGTTGGGGGGATAATCTGTTTATAACATTCAATACCAGTGCTGAGGTGCTATATGCTGTATTACACACCCCAAACAAATGATACTTAGTGTTTACTTCAGAATTACTGTGCCAAGTCCTTTGTTCCTGTTCATTACGTCTTCCATTGGCTGCCATTGGCTGTTCTTAGCCCATCATCAACTGGGCCCAATCAGAGGACAGCTTACACAGGCCCTGACCTAAGCCTGACCTGGTCCTCCACTAGGCCATGCTACCTTCCCACTCATTCCTCAGTGAGGTGTCCACCTGCCAGGCTAGTTTGGCAGGTGTTTGCTTTATGCTAGCTAACATTACATTTAATTTAGCACAGGACTAAATGTAGGGTGACTTATAAATAAGGGACAACACTCAGCCCACCAAAAGCAAGCTCACATTGCTAATGCATAGGAGTGACTGACACATGCATTAGCAGAAGAACATATACATCATGTATTTATTTGGTATCGTGTCCCTCTCAGCTGTTAGCTCTCAGCACCACCTGATGTCAGCCTACTTAGCTACTGCATCCGTCCAAAATGAGTTTGCAATTCCTAAAGCTTATCATATTTAGTCTGGCACTCTAAGTATTCTCTGTGTGTGTGTGTGTGTGTGTGTGTGTGTGTGTGTGTGTGTGTGTGTGTGCGTGTGTGTGTGTGTGCATGCATGTGTGTGTGTGTGTGGGTGTGGGTGTGTGCATGCATGTGTGTGTGTGTGTCTGTGTGTGTGTGTGTACATGTGTGCATCTTTGTATGTGCGCACCTCATTTCCTGCTACCCTTGGCTCAGGTTACTATGGTGAAGGACTGAACGCCATCATCGTGTTCGCAGCCTGCCATCTCCCAGACAGCGGCTGTACGGATTATCACTACATCATGGAGAACCTCTTCCTGTAAGCAACAATGTCCCAGGCAACACGGTGGCCACATTTGCCCGTTCCATACCTAACTGCACTACAATGGGGGGGTCTGGTGGGTAGGATACAAAGATACAAGGATGGTTTATTGTCACATGCATAGACATACTGGGTGGAGTAGGAAATGCAGTGAAATTGGTGAACTTGGGTAGGAAAATGTAACCAAAGGAACAATACACACTTACCGTTAAAATGTGAACCTTTCCCTGTACTTTAACTCCAAGTGCTTGTTAAATGACTAAACATTTAATGTCGTAAATACTGTGCATTAGTAAGACATTTCTGGCACACAGCCAGCTCTCTGTATCCATTAATTATTTGCCGTATAGTGGGAAGTGTTTATTGCACAGGCTTGGGCCTTGAGCTGTGTCCTTTGACCCCCAGGTATGTAATAAGCAGCCTGGAGCTGCTGGTGGCGGAGGACTACATGATCATTTACCTGAACGGAGCCACTCCCCGCAGGAAGATGCCCGGCATCAACTGGCTGAAGAGGTGTTATCAGATGATTGACAGGAGGTACGATGCAGGCTGCTACACAGCCATTGTCCATGAACATATCCCTGCTGTTTGTGCCAAAGCTAATATTAAATATGGAGAGGTGAAATTAATAAAGTTGAGTGCAAATCATATCACAAGCCACATCATGTAGGCCTTAGGCATTATACACAGTTGCAGTAGTAGGCTACAGGTATTTTGGGTTAATAAAGTGAGTTGATGCTTGCATGTCAGTAGCAAGTTGCTACTCTGAGGAGTAGCTAGGCCTACTGGATATGACCCTTCTCTGTCATTCTCAGGTTGCGGAAGAATCTGAAGTGTCTGATTATCGCTCACCCTTCCTGGTTCATCCGGACTGTTCTGGCTATCTCAAGGCCTTTCATCAGGTCAGCTAAAAACGTACAGATTCTTTCTCTGATGAGGTCCGAAATGTTTTGCTGTTTGTCAGGAAAAAAACAAGTGACAGCCATACCGTTTAGCATAGCATAAAACTAGGCATGAGCATTGTATTAAAGAGTTTTACATTTTAATTTTGTTTCGAGCTATAGATAAAAATTGAGCACACTAAATACGGTGGATGAATAATACATTACTCGGGTAGGAGAAGTAAAACAATTAGGTATTCTCACATCGCCTGACTATCTCTCTCGCGAGTCATGGCCAACAGCTCATTTGTTATTGTTGTCATCGCCTCCCGGCAGTGTGAAGTTCATGGAAAAGATCCGTTACGTGCAAAGCCTGGAGGAGCTCGCGCAGATGGTGCCCATGGACCACGTGCAGATCCCGGAGTGCGTGCTGCAGTGAGTACCTACGACCAGCAGGGGGAGCTGTGTAGACAAACAAATGAGAACTGCGCTTTGATGGAGAGACCCATCGCGCCTGGCCTGTGAGAGCAACCATCATGTGCCCAGTTGTGAACCCACAGCACGTTCCTGGCTTGGTCCGTGCTCCAGGCCGTCGGCAGAGCTCTCTGTCAGACACTTTAATCCTCAATTTATCATTTTAATGACACATACAAGTACATTTGGAAAGTGGATCTAGGTAGTCAGCAATACTGTATTTAAATTTATCTCTTTGATATATGCATTTGGCTTAAATCTATGTAATATGCCTAAGCAGAAGCTGTGTATGTGTGTGGTGTGTGTGTGTGAGTGTGTGTGTGTGTGTGTAGGTGTGTGTGTGTGTGTGTGTGTGTGTGTGTGTGTGTGTGTGTGTGCATTGGCTGGCCCCCCGCTGACATATAGGGTAAACAGAAACAGAAAGGTGTGATGTGTGGATGGCGTGTCAGCGTGTCAGGCGGCAGGAATACAGTGTTAAGTGACAGGCTAGCCTGGACACGCGATAAGGTCAGATGCTGTGTCAGGTTCAAAATCTTTTTTTAACTGCTTTCTTTCAAGGTACGACGAGGAGAGGATGAGGACCCAGAGGGAAAGGTAAAATGTTTCTAGTTGACAACTTTTACCAGAGGTGTGGATCCCGGCTTCAGAAAGTAAAATCCTTGCCACATATTTGATCCAACCCTTTTTCTGAACAAGCTGATCCCAATGAGCACGCAAATCATCAGCCAAGTAGACTAGACTAATTATTGCAATCACCTGTGATAAGAGCCAGAAGGAATACATGCCAGGACCTTTACTTTACTATTAAAGCCGGCATCTAGACCTCTGTCCTTTAGCTAATATGTGTTTTTTTTATTGTTTCTTTGGAAGCAGCATTAAAGTACTCCAGCCTTATCTGTTTAGCAGCAATACTGAGCCAAGAGGACACTCTGTGTGTGTGTGTGTGTGTGTGTGTGTGTGTGTGTGTTGCAATGTCCAATCTTTTAAGTTATTCATATCTTCTATCAAAGCTTCTTATATGAGCTCCGTAGTATGGAGAACAAATTCATTCAGAGGCAAAAAATAAGCACATTCCAGAAAATCAAGAAATAGTGTAGTTGTAGTATACAGTTATAGTATGTTCTGATGAATGTATTAGTTTAATATGTGTGTTATTGTGTGGTAATGTATGTTATTGTGTGTTATTGTGTGTTATTGTCTGTTAATGTGTGCTACTGTGTGTAAATACTGCAGCTTCGAGCGGGAGAAGCAGCACTCTGAAGCATCTGCCTCGAAAGAGAGGTGAGCCCATGTGTGGACTGTGCCCCACATACACACACACACACACACACACACACATATACATGCACAACATATACATGCACACACGTACACACACACAAACATGCACATGTATGCGCACAGACATGCACACACACACACACACACACACACACACACACACACACACACACACACAAACATGCACATGTATGCGCACAGACATGCACACACACACACACACACACACACACACAAATATGTACATGCACACACACACAAACATGCACACATGCACGCACACACACACACGTACATATGCACACATATAAACATGCACCCATGCCCACACACACATACATACACATGCACACGCACAAACATGCACACGCACACAGAAATACACATATACATACATACATACATACATACATACATACATACATACATACATACATACATACATACAGTACATACACACACACATACATACATACATACATACATACATACATACATACATACATACATACATACATACATAACTACATACATGCACTAACACACACAAACATATGCATACACACATTTTTACATGCACACAGATAGACACATAGATGCACATATATTTGGACACGCTCGCACATGTGCACACACACACACACACACACACACACACACACACACACACATACACACACTCTATAGAGTTTATTCAGTTGACAATTTAATTAATGCACCAAACACAACTTCTAGCATCCCCAAATCACATTATGTTATCTACATGTGCACTAGAGGACATTTTAAAGCACTGGCATTGTTCAGACATGTTTTGCATGTCTTTTTAAAATATCTGGTGTCACACAGTGCATCCACCTCACCGTGATCACCAAATTCATAGTATATATTCCCATGCGCGCTCACACACTTATACAAATATATACACACACATAATAGCACACCCACACAAGCACAGTTATATATACACACAAGTACATTTATTTGCAGACATATGCAGACATATGTATATGGACATATGGTAACTGAGACCATGTTGCATCTAATGAATCTGTTTATACCCCGTTTTCAGTCCACTCTCCATGGCTGAGGAGGCAGCACCCTGAAATGTCAGAGAAGGTAAGTGTGTGTGTGTGTATATATATGTGTGTGTGTGCATATA
>CM059265.1:34639852-34662352 GCA_030347295.1 Setipinna tenuifilis
GGGGGGGGGGGGGCTGTGACCTGTTGATCACACCCCTCATCATGTGACTTAGGGTCACATAAGTTGCAGGTGTTGATCAAACTGCTCAAGGTGTGAGTGATGGTTACATATCCTGGGAAGGGATGTCAAGGCTGCATTGTGGGAGATCATGACATAACCGCCCTCCTAGCCCACCCCCACCTCTGTTCCATGAGGATTGCTCCTGCTGTCTTTCTATCCTTCTCTCTCGTTGTCTTTTTAATGTTTCACTTCTTTTTGCTTTATTTATTTCTGTTACCATAGTGCCATGTTTATTTTATTGTGTTTTTAATCATGTTTAACCCCAATGCATTTTCTATTCATTTCTACAAGTTTATTTTTTAATGATGTCTGTGTTAAGCTAAGCACTTTGAGCTGTCTTGGTGTACATCAAATGTTCTACATAAATAACCTTTGCTAGGGGTGCTGCTAGAAATTGCAGACCCCCTGAAAGAAAATAATTTTGGGACCCCACCACAATGATATCATAGTTCGCTGTGGGCCTCTGTGAACTCTGGGGCCCCTGAATCGTCCTGATCTTACCCCCCTTAGCGGTGCACCTGACCTTTGCTTTGCCTCGCCTTTCCTCCTCCCTAAAACCATCTGTGTACCCTGTCCAAAATGCACACATCAACATCCTCAAGGGGGTGTTCCTTTTTCCCTTTAAATGTAGACATACTGCACTGTCTTGCACTGATAAGATGACACTCCTTTGTTGTGCCGGGCACTGGCAGAGTAGTGGCTTTGTTTCTACAAAGCACAGACCTCAGCACTCCTCGCTCCACTGCGCTGCATGCACAACATTACTCAGCGTGCGTGTAGGTGTCTTGTCCTTAAGATGGACCAGTTTTTGTGTGACAGTGTTCCTGGATTTGAAGTGCAAAGGGATGAGGGCTTGATTTTGTAGAGATGTATTATCAAATATCATCACACAGTTTAGTGTATGACCATTGTTACGCCCGGCTAGTTACTGGCCCAACATAAAAGAGGCACAACCAAAACGGGTTCGATACACAAAAACATATTTATTGAAAATAAGGAAAAATACAGAGAAAAAGGTGTCTAGGGGAAAAACAATGTATGGATGCGTGTGTGTCAGATGTCTGTAAGTAGGAATGAATGCGTGGTGTGGTGTGTGTGCTCAAAAAGGGAGATCAGCAAAAAGGTGAGAGAGGGTGAGGCGTCCTTAAATACCTACACCTATCCAGGTGTAGGCAATTCTCCCCAATTACCCGCCCCTTGAATGCAAATTAGGCACCTGAGCCTCATCTGGCCATCATGAGTGCTCAGGCAGCCGGCAGGTAAAGCAGAGGGTCATGACACCATGCAGTCATGAAATGGCGGCATTGCGATTTTTTTTACATTTCATGGAAAGTGATGGTGATGGCTTGTCCTGTCACATTTCCTATTGTGAAACTGCTGTCCAGGTCCTCATGGACCTCGATGGACACGAGAGGGTTGTCAGTGTGTTCTCTCAGTCATTATAGATCCTTGCACATTAGGTTTGAACCTCCCAGACACAGACATTCATTCATTCAAGAGAGAGGCCTACCTGACAAACACGAACCACATCCTGCAATGCTGTCAAAAGTCTTCTGGCAGACTTCATTTAGAAATTGCTGATGTTTTGTTGGTTGACTTTAACAGCTACTGGACTGGCTCTGAATTTGACTGGTTCTGAGTTGGACTAGTTCTGTTGACTTGGGCCTTAGTCCCTCATATCACACCTGTTGGCTTGTTTCATTACCCATTTGCCATATGGGTTATCCCTGAGTTATCCCTGATGTATACTTCCACCCATGTATACTTCCACCCATGGACTTGAACAAGGTTACTCAGACTGACATTCAGTCTAATTTGGCCAGATCCCTGTGTGTCAATACATGGCTTGGGCCATTAAGAAGGGCAGTAGTGTATTGTGAACTGACATGTGTAGGCTACATAGGATTGTTGATATCTGCTGTTTTGTTAAACAAAGATCACCAAAATACACCTCAACTGCACTTTATGCACTATGCACTTTATGACCACCACCACCACCATGTCAAATTCTACCTCTGCCCTTCATCACGTAGCCATTCCCAAACTATCTTTGTATCCTTGTATTCTTGTATAGATTAATGCAAATCAGCAGTGTTAGTTAGCTGTGTTAGTTATGTCATTTCTTTCAAAACAGTACACCTTGTGCCTAGGATTTTGTTTGTGGCCACCCATGTCATCGTAAACAGAGTAGTTTATTGCTCAGTGGTCACAAGACACATTCACCCCTCCTACTCTCTCTCTCTCTGTCTCTATGTCTGTCTCTCTCTCACTCTCTCAAACACATGCACACACACACACGTATACACACACACACACACACACACATGCACACATGCACACATGCACACACACACACATGCACACACACACACACACATCTGCACACACGCACACACGCAAACACACACAAACACACATGCACACACACACACACGCACACACACACACAAACACACATGCACACACACACACACGCACACACACACACAAACACACACACAAATCACCAAACATAGGCACACATTACCACTTTCTCTTTGCAGAAGTTTTTGGGGTGCTTTGTTCTGCCTTTAAGGGGAGATATCTGGTGATTTCGTAACACATGCTGATCATACATCTCTTGATCTATATGGCTCAAGATAAAGGTATTTTAAACAGTTAAAGGTTAAAGGTGTGAAAAACCAATCAAATCTCTGCACACCCCATAAGGTCACTAAAGACACCGGGGTCAATAAGATGTCATTGCCGAGGCTATAAAAGCAATACGTCCTTCAGTGTCGCCTATCTTTTAGGACCATGCTGCCCTGGGACTTCTGCTCCCTGGGACTTGCCAGGTCAGATCGTGTTATGCTGGCCACAGACGGCGAGAACATGCATTAGCCATTTCCCTTCAGTTCTCAGGGCACATGCACAAAAAAAGCAAGGTGAGAAGAAGCATAAGACCCGCTCTTCTTATCAGGTTCCAAAGTTCATACTCCTAAAATCTCGCCATGTCTGATTATAAATAGCGTGGTGGTGGATAAGAGGTGGTGTGTGTGTGTGTGTGCGTGTGCTGCGGTGTGGTATGAAGTCGAATTAATCTCTGTGAGTCACAGCAACAAAGCCACCGAAGGAAGTTTGAGTATTAAGTCATCTCCTGTGCTTGGACATGGGCTTATGTCTTTGGAGAGAAAAAATAAACATACACGCATACACTTGCACGTAGCCAATACAAAGATATTAAAAACACAACCCCCCCCCCACACACACATACACATACACATACACAAAACACACTTCTGTTTTGCCTAGGGACACAATGTTGAATCTCATGACTTTCACTTCTGACTGGCTCTTGACCAGACCGGTATGGTCACATGTCCGGAGGCCAGGCTAGTATTCCTGACGATTGCATCAGGCGGACGGGTGACGCTGGGAGTAGCCACATACACACTCTCTCACCCACACCCACACATACACACACACACTCTCACTCTCACACTTTCACAAACACACACACACACACACACACACACACACACACACACACACACACACACACTCACCGTGCCAAATATAGCATTGTTCCTCTCATCCTGACAGAGAGGGCCAGAGTGTGGAAATTCCTCTACAGCCAAAGGAAAATTTTCACTTGCGGCGGCCATACTGGCACTGAGAGTCAGTCTAATGAAGGAGTCGGGTCTCAGCTTGGGAAGCAGTCGGACTGCTCAGGTTCGTTGGCTGGAATGTCCCCCCTGTTGCCAAAAGGAAGGGCCAGACATGCTGAAGTCTTTCAATTGATTGCCAAGCTCTCACATGGGCCACGATGAAACGCAGGCAGCTGGTAATATACGGCGGTGCCTGTATCAGGTCCGCCAGAGCCCCAACTAAAATACTGGCTGCACATTGTAGTGCAGAACTGCATCAGCAGTCCCCTGAAGCACAGAACCTGGGCAATGGGCTCTGATTATGCCAAAAGGATTAATGATTGTTGGTCACAGTCCCGCAAAGTAATTGGCTAAGCAGCTTTTTACCGAATTTGGAGAGAGCGTAGTAGGTCACCATGGCACTGTCATCAATCATATAGCATATGTGGATCATAAAACTAATATAGACCTATAGTAATAACTACATTTTACAAATGTGTGTGTGTGTGTATGTGTGTGTTTGTGTGTGTGTGTGTGTGTGTGTGTGTGTGTGTGTGTGTGTGTGTGTGTGTGTGTGTGTGTGTGTGTGTGTGGAGGGAGTGAGGTCTTTATTTATGTATACATGTATTTAAGTTGAGGCATTCCAATTATTAATCACCATTATTAGTTGCATTCACATTTCATTGTACATGTTACAGAAAATAAGAATGTTAAATTCTATTCTACTCTGTTTTCTTTATTCTATTCTATTATATTCTGTTCTCTCTCTCTCCCTCTCTCTCTCGCTCTTTCTTTCTCTCTCTCTCTCCCTCTCTTTCTGTGTGTGTGTGTGTGTGTGTGTGTGTGTGTTTGTGTGTGTGTGTGTGTGTGTGTGTGTGTGAGAGAGAGAGAGAGAGAGAGAGAGAGAGAGAGAGAGAGAGAGAGAGAGAGAGAGAGAGCTTGTGTGTGCTGTGTGTAATTCATATTTGCATTTACAAATGAGTAACATTATTACATAATATTCCTCTATGTGTAGTATTACACACACATCTGTAACATTCCAGTGTGAATTTACTTTTACCATATGCCCAGCACACCAGTGGATTTATTTGGCATCTAGACTTACAAGCTCTAGGAATACCTTTCAATGTATTCATAGCTCTACACATGGATGGGCGGGTTGGTAGGGACCATTAATTAATATTTAACTAAAATACGATTGCACATGGCTTGGCAGAATTTGGTAATTATTAATCTTTTGAAGGAAGGTCTTTTTGCCATGTGTGTATAATACACTGTGAAATATGTGTGCGTTTTAATCAGTGCTAAAATTCAGTTCACAATTCCTGAAATGACTGGTATTCTTTAAATGTAGTCGTGAGTTCCGTATTAAATCACAGTAAGCTAATAATATATGTTCCAGACTGTGAGCAGTTGGATAGTTATCTGTCACTTGCAACATACACATATATATTTCCATTCTTTGAGAACCTAAACCATAATATTGTAAAGTTCTATGATTGGCAGCCAAGTGCCCATCTACATTCGACGAAGGACGAAATGCAACAGGTGCAAACTTGGAACGTGGCCGTCATGCAAATTCAGCACAGACTTTGCGCCAGCTGATTGGACCGCAGGAGCGGACCGGTGCTCCCGATTGGCTGCCATGTAACAGAGCCCCTGGACTCCGGAGTACGTGAGTCGGGTAATTCTCCGTGACGCAAAGACCAGAGGGCTATATATTGAGGGGGGAACTCTATTCTATCAATGAAGTAGTAAGGAGAGGGAGGTTCTGGAGGAATAGAGAGAAGGGAGAAAAGCATTCCTAAGCCTTCTGAAGTGCTAGCTTGTGAAAGGCTCTCTACGGCCTGTCTGGCTTCATCCGCATTTCATCGACCAAAACACAACCTATAGAAACTTCAAAATGAAATACATCATTGGTATTGGCGGGTAAGTACAACTGACTCCATTTTAGTGTGTCACGTCTGTCATTTTCCTCTTTGATGTCCATCAAAAACTAATCAATGTTTTTTTCTGTATTTCAGCGTGACCAACGGTGGCAAAACCACGTTGACGAATGTACTGAAGAAAACTTTGCCCAACTGTTGTGTGATACATCAAGATGACTTTTTCAGGGTAAATTTCTTTTCTCTGAAATCTAACGTTGCTGTATGAAGTAGTATTAGTCAGAAGATGGCGTTCAAGGTTTGTTAATTTAATGTCAGTTATTTAAAAGAAAAGAGTTTCAGACCTTCACTTGAGCTTTTACCTATTGGTTGAGAGGTAAATTATTTGAAGTGGATGTCCATTCAACAGCTGTGAGACGTGTGAAGGTCTCCATTCATTTTTTAAATGATTATAATTCAGTATTTGGCATGCAATAATTAAACCAATATGCTGATTAATTCCTGGACAGCCAAACACAAATGTAAGCAAAGTTTATTGGACCCAAAGTCCAGACTCATCAATGGACAAATCTCAGTCCAGGCTCAAGAGCTATGATTTTGTTCTGAGCATCAAGTTTCAGCGGAAACTCATGGACTATACTATTTTTTTCATACTCTCTACTTTTTAATGGTGCCAGTAATACTTCAAATTAATACTCTCAAGAAGCAGTCACCTTGTGTTGACATAAGTCAGCGGTGACACCACTGATGACAGCTCAAGCCAATCAAGAGTACAGCACTGAATAACTACAGCATACATGCTGTTAGGGAGGCCTTTGGGTCCTTTTAGAGCCAGCAGCCTTGCCAGGTGTGTGGTGGTGCTTGGCTATCCATGTCCAGGTGTGATCAGCACTGTCTGATGCACAATGCAGCAATGTTTTATTGGTCACTGTTATTTCAGCCCCAAGATCAAATAGAGGTCGGGGAAGACGGCTTTAGGCAATGGGATGGTAAGATCGAATTTCGCTGTAGAGAAAAAAACAACAGTAATGTACAGCATTTTTCTCTTAAAAATTTGACATAACTTGATCTAAAAATCCAACCTTTTTTTGTGTTAATTAATATTTTAATGCTATAACATTAATTAACATTTTTAAGAAAAAAAAAGAAAACAAAAAACACTCAAAACAAAAAACAAAGATGTATATTTCATCTCTTTGTGTTCCTATTTTGTAAAGAAAGTATTTTTCTCTCTCTGTCTCGTCTTTGCAGTCATCACAGCCCTGGACATGGAGGCAATGGTCAGCACGGTGAAGGGCTGGCTGGAGAACCCGGTGAAGTTCGCCCGCTCTCACGGCGTCTCCGTGTCGCCTTCGGCCGAGGACCCCGACCGGGATACGCACATACTAATCGTCGAGGGATTCCTGATCTACAACTACAAGTAGGTGGCCCGGGAAACCACACCACAACACAAACACTGGACATACCCTAGTATGTAGCTTAGCCGCCTGCCTGTGAGGATGCTAACAGTGTACCTGCTCTCTCTCTCTCTCTTTCTTCCAGGCCACTGGTTGAAGTCTATGACAAGTGCTACTACATCACCATTCCATACGAGGAGTGCAAGAGGAGAAGAAGGTGAGGACTGAGCAGACTGCCTGGCTCACAGCACACAAACTCACACAGCACAGCACAGCACAGCACAGCACAGCACAGCACAGCACAGCACAGCACAGCACGACACAGCACGACACAGCACGACACAACACAACACAACACACACTTCCACACCACCACAGGCACTGATACGGAACTGTGAACAGTGTACACAGTGTGACTTCCATTTTGTATGTTTACAAACACAACCTCTTTCCTTCGGTTTCCGCAGCTCAAGAACGTACACAGTTCCCGACCCACCTGGCCTGTTTGACGGCCATGTTTGGCCCATGTACTTGAAACACAGGAAGGAGATGGATGACAACTGCAATGCTATTGGTAGGCAACAGAGTCACCTTTGCTTTAGTTACCTTTGATCTACTTTATAACGAAGGTAACAAAATAATAATAATAATAATAATAATAATAATAATAATAATTTCCCCCCTCTAGTATATCTGGATGGCTTGAAATCTAAAGATGAGATCTACAACATGGTGTTTGGCGACATTCAGAACAACTTGTTGAATAGCTAATAGGTAAGATACTACAGAGGGTACTTTTTTAAAAATGGAAAATTTTAATGGTTTCTATACATTGCTAGATCTTCACATTTACCACATGCTTTTTCACATTGTTATCTGTCAACAGTTCTAAGTTGTTTCTGTCTTTCTTCTTTTTTACAGTGGGACCAGTGGGTCGAAGAACTTGTGTATAGAACTGTAAATATCATGTTTCAGTCAAGAAAAGTTACATCGAATTGAACCTCCTTGTATATACTACAATGAAAGTTATTAACTTATTCACTGTAACTACAGGCAGAAGCTAGGGATTTTGTATTGTCATATATTGTGAACTTTTATAACTGAATTACCTCAGGCTGTTCTCTAGCTGGCGTGAAAGCTGACTGTTGTTTCACCTGAACGATAACCTTTGTTTGGAGGATTTCCATCCTCGCACAAAGAGACATTTGAAACACTTCGCTGCTCTGTTTGTTTTCTTTTTTTATTGCAACACACACCACAACATGAAAAGAAAACATTAAAATACAGATGCAACATACAACGTCTCACTGTTTTCAAATGTTAACGATGGTTAGACCCAACATGTGCAAGGAAGAACCAGAGACCAAAAGATTGTTAAAGATAAAAAAACACATCATATAACTAAAAAAAATCTACCAAACCTCTAATGAAGAAAGCCTACTCAATATATGAAATCTGTAATGCAGTGTGCTGAGTTAAAATGTGTTATATTTTATCAAACAAATAACTAGAACAGTAAATTTAATTATATATATATATAACTATCTAAGATTTTTTTCACCAGAGAGCCAAATGGTAGTTTTGAAACATTAACCCAAACTGAAGGAAATATAACTATACCCAGTATATCTTTCTTCCAAGTTCAAAAAGACAGAGTAAGTACCAAAGGGGAAATTACTAATTTTTATTAAATAACTCCTGAAGAGCATAAACCAACACCTACCTGGAGTACTGACATAAGACATTAATACTTTATCAGGAAGTCAATATAAATATACACCTGCACTAAATTATTAACTATTTAGCTAATTATTAACATTAATACTAACGTATTACTGGGGAACTGCCATTCACAGCACCATTAATCCTAACTGGAACATTCTCAGCTTTGGTCACAGAATAGAAAACTGTTATGTTATTGTTATTGTGTCAAGAACACACTCCAGTAAGACATCAAAACCTGAGTTGCATAAATGTGAGCAGCCAGGTTCGCACAGTATTGTCATGCATAGGAAAAGCAGTGGTGACCATGGTAGTATCTTGTGATACATTTCTGGGAGGCCTCGGATGCCCACACTTAGCCAGTTGAGAGTGGGAGGGGGTGGGGAGAGTGGGGTGCAGTGGGGTGGTTGTGGTGGGGTGGTGGGGGGGATCAGCCGGGTGACTGGGCGGGTAGATTATATATAGGCCAGATGCCTGTGGTGTCAAGAGGGTAAAGTGGGGGCTTTAAATAGAAGGGGATGTTTCTGATCTTGACATGCCCTGACGAGTGCCCAGTCTCAGCGCGGACCTGCGGGCCAATTGCCACCATTACGCCGGCCTCACCAGGGGGAAAGGTGAGAGGCTGATTGGCATGTGCCACCTCATGCCTGCCTCACGACAGTAGGAAAGTCATCGCGCGTAGTCAGGTTTCCACCATGTTTGGTCAAAAAGGAAAGTCTGGCCTGTGGTGGAGGCGTGTATGTATAACCATGTGCATTTTCTTAAAAATAGAGATAAAGCTCCAGGGCATGGTACAGTTGGGCTGGGCTGGGCTGGGCTGGGCTGGGCTGCATATTACAGTCTTGACCTCAGCATCCAGCTTATCTTGGACAGCCACTGATGCAGGTCTACAGTGCACTGTTTCAAAATGGCTGCCAAACCAATTATGTAAATATAACAGAAAAGTGACAATATCAATACACTATACAGAATAAGTAAAATCTACACTATAGTGCTGCATAAAACCAACTTAAAAAATTAAAGCCGTGTGCTGTATGGATCATTTTGATGTGTTGAACTTTTTAACTTACACACATGTATATGGAAATGTTAAGTAAACCAAAGTAAAAACATACACACAGCACATCGCCTTATGTTCCTATGCAAGTTACTTCTAACTTATGCTATGCAGCACATATTACAGTGCATGATGACACACCTGTATAAAGCATATCTGACCAAGGTCATCAATTTAATTTAATGTGGCCAGTGGGTCCATCACGTGTGCTTGGGTAATCGCTGCACCTGACCTGACAGACATCTGCTCACCTGTGACAGGATCGTTTTTTTTTTATAGCTGCCATATGCCAAAGTCAGAGTAACCCCACTGACTTCTCCTGCAGCGAACATTATGTGCGAAGCACAGTTTCATGGGGCGGGTGGTTGTCATTGACACCCATAACTCAGATTGTTTCACAGCCAGGCAGAATGCCGCCACAGACAGCTGTAAATGTTTTGTGCCCATTTTATATTTGCTGGGCAGCAGCTGGGGTACGGAGGGGCTTTCCATTAACACTGGAGTCGTGAAAGATCATGAACCTAAATGAACGATAATAATTACTAAGCTAAACAGATAAAATATTGAATTTATTATTTGTCATTTTTTTAAGCCATTGCCATTGCCATAAATCACATCTTAACTGTCACAACTGAAGGCAGTATTTAGACTCAGATACAGCTAAGTTGTTTTTTCACGAAACTTTCTAGACATTTGAGATAATTTTGCCCACACATAGATGTCAACAGCCTAGACACTTCTTTTTAAGCCAGCTATGTTAATACATTTTAGGGTCTTATCTGTGGCTGTTATAGGCGTCTTAAAAAATGTCTCTAATCAACGAGTGACAGTTTCAGGCCACCATTAGCCACATACTAATCAACTACGCCTTAAGCAATGTAGGTCACGTTCCTGGGTGAGAAACACGAGGGAAGTTGGCACGTGTACCCCTGATATCAGCACAGCAAATATAAAATCTGACAATTGACTTAGTAGATGTCAGAGCGGTGTTTAAATGCCAAAGAGTTAAGCAAGGTCAACACATATGATGGATATATATAGCCATGTATCTATAAATACATAAAGAGGGAGACATCTGTAGTACTAATGAAATATTAACAAAGGTAGTCAATTTTTTGTGTTGGTGAAAATTACATTCAAGTAAAACTACATTTGGTATAAATTATGGTCAAAGATAGAACAGTGGACATTCATTACAGCTTACCAAGAGCCTGCATTTAAGCCCAAAGCTCTTCAAATGCCCCTTCATGTATGAAATCTACAATAAGTTACAACAGGCACATGTGTTTTCATGACACACACTGTGGCTTTCCAAGAAATTTCGAGCACAAGTTCCAGTGTGTTCTGGAATGGCCCCCCAGGTTCTAGAATGTTACTCATTAACAGGTATTAGGAATCCACCCTTTTTTTCCTCCTGTCCCTCTGCTTGAGTCGCGTGTCCATACATTCCTTTTATTGCAGATACACACACAGAGTGTGATCAGTGGAAAACATGTTGTGTCCATTTTAACAGTGCGCTCATTTCTCACCTGGCATATTGTTTCCCCATGATCAGTAGTAATGTGGTAGTAAGCCATCAGACCCCGGGATCTATCCTAAGGTTGGTTACTCCTTTTGCGGGGTAAAGGGTACTTGACTTCAGTAGTAACAAGAGAGAGGTATATTCCGTTTGTGTGGTCTCTTGTGGTAAAACCAATAAAGATCATCTTCGTTTAATCACACAAGATGCAAAGATCAGAGCAGCCTGGGATACCTAGATTTATGAAATGGATATTCAGAGTGGTAGAAACATTAGTTTGATGTCAGGAGCAAAACAAGGGGAAGATTTTTATTCATCGAAACAACCAGGAGTGTCAAGCAAATGTGATTTTTTATTTCAAGCAATTTTCTCTTTTTTTTCTCAAATAGCCCACACAAAGCACTTACACCTAATGTACGTTTAAACCTTTGTGGCAATACTTTTGGTTGTGTTTTCTCTTTTTACCGATGTATACTTCAGACACACAAGTAAATACTCAATGCAACATTCATACTTACTGTCGACTAAACTTTGTATCTGAGTATCCTGCTCAGGGGGACGTGTCTTGTGCCAAACGTGTCGCAAGGACTCACTGCTCTTATAGAGGCTAGCCCGGGGGGTGTGACCGTGACTAACCTTCGGCCGACTCTGATTACTGGGTAATAATAATAGCCGCTGTCAGCGACTATGCTCTTGCCCTATTTGGCGTGCACGTCCGCCCAGTCACTGCTCAGACGCGGAGGGCTCAGACGTTTGATGCAGTGGGTGAGAAGTGCTTGTACCCGAGCTCTGTACCAGGTGCTCAGTGTCCTGTGACACAACATTCGATCCACATCAAAGTTCAGGTCAAAGTTCAGGTCTTACGCACACAGTGAACTTATGAGCGTTTTGTTTAAGGACAAGCATCAGACATTTGATATTTGTAACAGGCTAAATATATTTATAATATTTGTTTTAGGTGATAAAATATATGGCATGATAGGTATGTGTGAGTGTGTGTGTGTGAGTGTGTGTGTGTGTGTGTGTGTGTGTGTGTGTGTGTGTGTGTGTGTGTGTGTGTGTGTGTGTCTGTCTGTCTGTCTGTCTGTCTGTCCGTCGGTGCCTGTAACTGTGTCTTTGTGTGTCTGTGTGTCTGTTTGTTTGTGTCTGTGTGTTTGTGTGTCTCTGCGTGTCTGTGTGTAGGTGTATGAGGTGAACTGATAGAAATGAGAGATATAATAATACCCCCCATGGCCAGACAGGAAAAGAGAGTGACACATTGATGGGATTTTTAATAAGTGAATTTGCAAGGTGAAGAGGATTACGGAGGTACTGAAATGCTGGATGTCTTACTGTGAATCCAAACACCCCCTCTGCCCCCACACCCCCCACCCACCCTTTACCCACAATGGTTGTTAACATTCCCATATGCATAGTTCAAATTACACGGGGTACTGGGGGGTAGAGTACCCCATGATCGAGACCCAGTGCCCCCCCAAGAGACGAAAATAGCACGGTTGGAGGGTACCGACATATCAATATAATTAATGTAAAGCATAAAAGGCAGTATCCCCCCTAAAAGGTAGTCCCCCCCCAATTATCGAGAGGTAATTTACACCCTATGTCTGTCCAGGGCTTGACTCAGCTATTCTTAACCTATCTCCCACCTGCGAACCACTCACATGCTAATTTAATTCTACACAGACTAATCGAGTTAGGAGAGATATGTGCTCTCACGTGGCTAGCCCCCCCCCCTTCTCAAACAGATGACCGCAACAAATGTAATGTGGTCATGATGAGTGTCAAGTGACATAGGGGACAAAACTGAACAAATTCTTTCTGAATGATTTCCACACTAAACAAATATAAAACAGGACAGTTTTATCTCTGGTTATCTGCCATTACCTCAGACGAATGATGACATACTAATTATACTGACTGATTTTGTTATCCCGAGATTAGATCAGAATTGATAAAATCTCTATATGAGAGCAGAATAGTGAAACAGCGCCACCCTCTGACTGACTAATGACACAGCATTAGTGGGCAGAGGGCACAGGGTGAGTCTGCAGATGGGAGGTCACACAGACAGGAACCACAGCCATAGCATCTGTGTTGCAATGTTCAGGTTTAGCACTGAAATTAAGATTGGGCTACTTTAGTTGAAATGTATTGTCAATGTTAGTGTCACTCACCATACTTGCCAGAAAGTAAGTTTCACTTTTGCTCCATCTTGAAGATAAAATAGTTGGGTTAGTTGAGTTAACCATGATAGCTTTTGGCAAAACAAGCAATTGACATACAAACTTCCAGGGAAGGCCCCTGTCCATACACATTGACACACACACACACACACACACACACACACACACACACACACACACACACACACACACACACACACACACACACACACACACACTTTCTCACTCTTTCACTGTCACTGAGTCACAAACAAACTAAGACACACATGAACACCACAACACACACAAGTACATACCCATGTCCATCCTCACATACAGGCACTCATATTTGCACCTGCACACACACATTTTTTTTAACTGCAGTGCCATATACCCTGTATGTTTGCCTGTGTTACCAACAACGTGACAAAACCACAACTAAACATCACTGCACTGAGACAGATCAATACTGACCTCTTCAACTTTGCAGAGGTTCAGTCTCTACCTTTTACCTCTTAGCCCTTTTACCTAGGTTAGGTCATGAATCACACCAATCAACAACTATTTAACCTTATTTGACCAAATAAATAAAAAAAAACAAGTTAACAACTATGTCTACTGAGCAGGCTGGAGCAGAGGTGCAGTTGCCTTCTTAAAGCCCCGAGGCCCCATTTGGGGAAGCAGAGTGCTGAAAATATTAGCAGTTAGAAAAAGTAGAAAAAGTAAAAAAGAAATAATAATACAGAAGTTGCACTCGCAACACAGCTCTTAATATTCCCTGTGACTTTTTTGCCTAGGGCATCAAAAGACTCTGGAGTCACCTGTGGGCTGAAGGGAATCCCTTTCTCTTTCTCTCTCTCTCTCTCCCTCTCTCTCTCTCTCTCTCTCTCTCTCTCTCACACACACACACACACACACACACACACACACACACACACACTGTGACAGACACACGAGGCATGGGAGAGGAAACAGTCCCCCCTACTGGATTTCCTGGCCTAGTCTGGGTCCATTAGTCGACATTAAAGCAAGTCACCATTCTTGCCAATACAAGCAGACCTGTGCTTCCTTGAGGTTTGGCTCAAACACACTCACGCACACACACACACACACACACACACACACACACACACACACACACACACACACACACACACACACACACACGCTATGGGTCGTGGTGCAAACACGTGCCCAAGCTCCAGTGCTTTGAACGTTTTCAGACTTACCAGGAATGTTTTGTTGGATGCTGCAAAAAAAGAAAAAAAATCCCCTTAGAACTTTATTTCAAGTTATCCAGTCATTCCATTCACTGTCTGGACCTCTCACTTAACTCAGTCTACCCTGTTGGCGCAGTGCATGGTGGAAAGTCAGTCTGATGAGAGTCTGAAAGATGAAAAAATGTGGACATGACATGCAAACAACAACAGCGGGCCCTGCCTCTGCCTCCTCTGGGCTAACCAAAGAAACATGTTGCATTCAATCTACTATGAAGAATGACTGGCTGTTCACGCAGGGCGATGTGTCAGACGGTGAACCCCAGACTCTCACTCGAGAGGATTCTCCTCCTCTCCTCTCCATTGTCTCTTCCAGCTCTGACTAAGAGTAATAGAACAAGACATTCTTCTCAGGTAACATCAGTAAGTGTTCGAAAGAACCAGATGATCACTTTTAGGGGAGTTCCTGCCCTGGTGATCCTCTTGAGATATGGACAGACCACAAATATCCTAATTCTAATGAAACTAAGCAAACAGATGCAGTTTGCCACCAAAAAAAAAAAAAAACCTGGACCAGGTCAGGAACAGACATTGGAAGTCTTACAATTCCAGTACTGGAAGATGAGAGCAGTTCTTGTTTCCATCGTGAAAAACAAACAAGCTGTCTCATAAATGTTGGGGAACATTTTTGTCTTGTATTAAATTACAAAAGTGTAAGTACATGATGTTTTTTCCCCCTTAATAACTTTCCACCATTCAGCATATTCTGATTTACTAACGTGGCCCTGGTACACAGCCTATTCAATCTCAGCTAAATCTGATCTGAGAAGGTACCCTCAGACTGTAGCAGGACATAAAAAGTACAATCAAAGTACAGCAACATGCAGATTGGCATGGCAAAGCAAGGCAGGTTTATTCAGATGCAAATAGCACACACTGGAGCAATACATTAAACTTCATACAAATAAAAGCAAAAGGAGCATGTTTTGTGCTAATAAAAGACTACAAATGATTTAAAATGTAATTGAAATACTTAAGTTAATAATTAATTACATTTAAAACATAGTCAATTACATTATCTTATTTTCAGACAAAATTAACATAAATTAAAATAAAATAAAGTGCTGTAAGGTGTTCAAGTTGTCTGACAGCCACAGTAACAATTTAACATTGGCAGTCCCTTACTGAAATAGGAAATAGGAATGGATTAACGGTCTGCTTGCTAAAAGGATGTAAATGTAATACCATGAAGTTGGGAGACGGGAAAGACTGAAACGTGTGATGACGTTTTACATGTAATTGTTGTTGGTTGTTTCTCATTTGTGAAGCATTTTATTAATTAAAAAAATAAGTGAGTGTTCTTGGCGACAGTCTTACTTTCTGTAAGATAAAAGGACGTTTGGCAGTCTTACACAAATTTCTGTAAAGTATATCAACCTTTCTGTTCACATATTTCGTTAATCACTGTAGGCAAACTTTGCCTCTGGTGTTTTAATTGATACCAACGCCTAAAACAATATTTCTAGCGGATTTCACCACTTTCTGTCTTTTCACAATTGGATCCATGCGCCGTTTAAAGTTAGTGGCGGATTCAGTTTAGTTTACTTATTCGATTCAGTTTATTCATTTCCTATTTTTAAAGTGTTAGAAAATGTTCTGCTATAAGTTGCATACATAGTTTAAGGTTTTGTAACACCTTGTGTAAGGCTGAAAGGACCAATGAGTTGAGCCTCGTTCTGTGCATGCGTAAGTAAACTGGCTCGTTTTGATAAATTTACGCACGGCACGACCCTGCCTCCTTTTACGTTCTCACTGTTGCAGAAGGTTATGCTTCCTGTGCAAGGAAGCAGACTAATAGAGCGCATCTCAATATATCCCTGACAGAACCTTACGACCTACAGAACTACTGTAATGTAGTGGCATAGTGAATGTTCTTTTTTTTCTTTTATCACTTCTCTCCAGGATGGCTAAGTTTGCAACATTGCCTTTGTGCGTTTTGTGCGCTTTGGTTCATTTTATCATTGCACAGCAGCAGTCGCCGCGGGACAGACCGGGTCAGTGGAGACAGAGAATTCAGTGGCAGAACAATGGGCAGGTATATAGTTTATTTAGCACCGGCTCCGAGTATCAGACACCTGTGCAGTCAAGGGCGCAGTCCAGGGTGTTCCTGAGCTCCAGGGGCGATGGCGGCCGTAGGGCACAGGTAACCACTGGAGCATCAAGCGCTGGGCGACAAACCAGAGAACAGGCGAACTATGTGTCCAGCCCTGGGGCTAATTCTCTGGGGCGGGAGAACAGACAAAACATGCTTGCGGCGAACAGCCGCGTACCGGGAGCCAGAATTCAAACCGGAGCGTCACAGCGACAAACGCTCACGGGTTCCCCCGGCGCGCGCCGTTACGTGCCAGAATATACGTACAGAACAAACTTCAGCACCCATGGGACGCTGCCGGAATTTTCGGGTAGCGGGGTGCCCAGGCGAGGAGGTAATGTAGTCGTGGAAGACAACAGCGCAAGGGGGACACCACATTCAGCCGCTGTTGATAATCAGGAAAACGCTTTCCTGCCCGCAGAATCTGTGCCCCCTGCCTTGGAGAATCCCAACTCCTTATCAAATTCAGATTCTGGCCCCCAAACTTTCCCTAGCCAGTCCATTGCTGCAGGCGGCCCAGGACCTAACGCAAACAGGGAGGATGCTCCCGTCGACGAGACGGCTGTCACGGATGACATGGTTAATGATGATCCCCGCAACCCCCTGAAAAACCACAGAAATAACATTTTCTACAATCCCTATCCTTCCAGAACTGCACCACGAGCGCGCCGTCCTCCTGGCACGGGATATGGCACCAGATATTTCCACAACGGTACGCCAGAAATCTTAATCCCTTTCCAAAATGAGGCATTGCATTTGTTCTCCAGATAAGGTGTGGTGTAGACTGTGATAAGTTATTGTGTTATGTCCTTAGGTCTTCCGGACCTTGTTCCTGACCCCTACTCTATCCAGGCCGGTACATATATACAGAGAATGCAAATGTATGCGCTACGCTGCGCCGCTGAGGAAAGCTGCTTGTCACGGTAAGACTGCTTTCCTCTCATGATTTAAACTTTTAAACTTAGACTCTAAATATAAAAAAGCTACTTTAACAGACGTTGCCTTTTCTACGTTTTTTATTCTGACTCCATTTGACAGTACTAGTTTTTATCTTGTCATCAAACGCACTGCACACATCCTTAATAACTGGGTTTCCTGGAATAAATGGAACAGTTTGGTGTGTTGATTGTGGTGATGATAGTATGGTTAAGATGGCAGTGATGATGATGGTGATGATGATGATGATGACGATGATGATGACGATGATGATGATGATGATGATGATGATGATGATGATGATGATGATGAAGATGATGATGCACGGTTATGTATCTGTTATGTATCTGTTATGCCTCATGTTTAGGTCGGCATACAGACCGGGTGTAAGGGACATAGACTACAGGGTGCTGCTGCGCTTCCCCCAGCGTGTGAGGAACCGGGGAACTGCAGATTTCCTCCCAGTGAAGCCAAGACACCAGTGGGAATGGCACAGTTGCCATCAGTGAGTCACTAGCTTCCTCTGACGGTTTCACACTTACCCAAAACTACTAAATAACCTGCAGTGAGAGACTGCAGGCACATGCTGACTGCACAAGATTAATACCGAAGTTCATGTTGTTGACACTGAACAGTGAGATTAGTAATGACAATGCAAAAAAAGCTCATGTATTATAAGACAGCATGTATTAGCCCATTTAAAAATATGTTTTGTTTTTTTCCCCTTATAAACACTTTATAACCTCTTTGAAATCAAATTTTCTCACTTTTTCTGTCTCTCCAGCCCCACACCACACCACTCCCCCCTCTCTCTCTCTCTCTCTCTCTCTCTTTCTTTCTTTCTCTCTTTTCTCTCTCTCTTTCTTTCTTTCTTTCTTTCTTTCTTTCTTTCTTTCTTTCTTTCTTTCTTTCTTTCTTTCTTTCACACACACTCACACACACCAACCTATTGTCATTACTCTCTCTCTCTGTCCTCTGCAGGCACTACCATAGCATGGATGCCTTCAGCAACTATGACCTCCTGGACATGCTGGGCAGGAAAGTGGCTGAGGGACACAAAGCCAGCTTCTGTTTGGAGGACACGGGCTGTGACCCTGGTTTCCGCCGGCGGTTTGCCTGTACAACACACACACAGGTAACACACTTACACACACAGACACAGACACACACACAGACACAGACACACAGACACAGACACACAGACACACACACACACACACACACACACACACACACACACACACACACACACACACAGCAACTGCTGTTCTAAAGGTGGATATGCAGACACACATAGTAATAACACACGACCACGCGCACCCACACACACACACACACACACACACACACACAAACAGAGAGGAGGGGGCAGTGAGAGACAGAGACAGAGAGAAAAGGGGAGAGACAGAGACAGTAGCAACTGCTGTTCCAAAGGAGGATATGGATAGACACTCAATCTGGATCCACTTTTACAAGGCTAAATAAAAACAATCAGACATTTTTAGAACTGTCCAATCACTCAGGCTCTCTTTCCTGTCCTGTCACAGGGCTTAAGTCCAGGCTGCTATGACACCTACGCCGCTAACATCGACTGTCAGTGGATCGACATCACCGATGTACCGCCAGGGACCTACATTCTCAAGGTAGCACATCACCTGTGATATGTCTGTTGCCAAATGATGATGATGATGAGATACATAATGTGTATTAATGTGATGCTGCAGTTTCTTTATTTATGTTTTTGCGTCTGTGTATTTTAAACATGCTCGTGAAATGTAAAATTACACTCTTGAAAAGAACATGGATGCTGTACATGTGGGATGGGGTGTACCCTAGTGCAAAATGTCAGACGTACTTTTCACCATAAGGTCTCACACATATATTCTTTGTTTGTAGGTCACAGTCAACCCCAATTTTCTAGTCCAGGAGTCAGATTTTTCCAACAACGTGGTGAGGTGTGATATAATATATTCCGGCTCTCACGTACAGACACGAAACTGCCGAATAACCAGGTAGGAGCACTGCTGACATTGCTGAACATGCTGACTGTAACAGAACAGAACAGAACAGAACAGCAGTCTGCCTTCAACAGTGACTTGTATCTAACTCTCTCTCTCTCTTAACCACAGGAGCTAGACTGGCTGTTCTGGACTGGTGCTGGTGCTGATCTCAGCTACTGGGAGCCAAAACTATTCCCGGGGGCTTCGCCGGTGAGACTCATATATATTGTTTTAGTCCCTATTTTTGATTTGTCCATGAGGACTTTGGGACCAGCTGCCAATTTTTTTAGGCACCACCATTTTTTTATTGCTGTTTTGAATAGAATTGCTCTCAGCCTAAACTTGACACTATGACTATGAACAAGCAAAAAAAAAACTTATACCATAGGTTACTGCAATGCAGCATTCATTTTGTCATTTTCTTGACAAAGAAGGAATCGAAATGATGGAATATGATTTGCTTTTACAGTAGGAAAATGTTGTTTTTACATGAAGGTGCACATGTCATGTGTTAGCAAATAGGCTTGTTTGTTGTTTGTTAACTGCCAGTAATTGCTTGAATTGTATTTATTTCTCTTAATATGTATTTTGTAATACAGAATGGCTTTTGTAATTTATGTATGGGATAAAATAATGACAGTCTTAAATGTTGTATTTAGTGTGAATGGAATAGGATGTGAGTTTAATGTTTTCCTTTAGATCACTTTGTGCCTGTAAACACATAACAACAACAACAATCAACTATAAGTTCCATTCATGACCAGTGTCACGTATTACATTAAGATTGCATCATATATTATTTAATTATGTAAACTGATGTTAAAAATGCACCTTGAGATTGTCTATGTACTGTAATGTGTTAGGCTCTGGACTCTCACTGGATAATTTGTATTATGCCATATTCTTTTTTTTTCAGCTTGCTGATAATAAACACTATATGAAGTTTACATAATTACAAAAAAATCTCCTATCTGATTTTTTTAAACACACAATAGTTTTTCGGGCTTTTGTACTGCCCTATGTGTCATCGGGGCACTGGCTTTGCTGTGCTCTTATAGGTAGCTGCTAAGTAAAACAAGCGTTGCCTAGTAAAAGTTCAGAAGGACAAGCAAAGGAACCAAAAATGGACACAGAGCTGGCGCAGTTCAGGCAAAGATATGTTTTTACTGGATCCTTTGGCTTCCTGGACACCCTGCTTCTCACATGTTGCACTCACTTATCTGGTAAAGTCAGGGTCAGTTTTGCCTGGCTGCACCCAACTCTGAACGGGAGATTTTAATCCTTTTATTATGCAATGATTTGGTTATAGTCTTTATATGTTTTGAAAAGTTAGAGTAATTTACGTCTGCCTTCATTTTAATCATCCAAGGTTAAGACAGGGAGCTCTCTGCAGTAGAGCCCTTTCTGCTAAAACAGCTACACATTTCCAGAGGACAATACAGTAGGCAAATGTTTCAACATATGGTGAAGACATTATAGTGAATTTGCTATTTATTTCATCCGTAGCTAGGGCATACATCCAAGAATATCACAGAATTGAGGATGTGTTTGGAGTGAATTCAACACAGACACACACACACAGGCAGACACATACACACACACACACACACACACACACACACACACACACACACACACACACACACAGAAACAGAGAGAGAGAGAGAGACAGAGGCAATACAGAGTCATGTCTGAAATCCCAGGCATCCCATTCCATACATTCAGCATCTATGCAGCGTTTGCATTCCATGGCTGTTCCGTGCCTGTTGCACTGGGGGAAGGTGGGAGGCTGGGAGGCTGGGAGGCTGGTAGTCTAGTAGGCTGGGGGAGGTGGGGGTTGGTTGGTCTGTCCTCTGTCTGGGCTCCTGGGTTTCGCCTTCAGTCACAGCACATAAAGGCGCAGCCGGCGTGTTTGCTGACACGGCCCTGTGAAGAGGAGCGCTCCCGGAGCTCACTCTCTCGCTCTGAGCCGTGCGGTGCTGGGGCTCTGCCTCAGAGCCAGCCTGCACAAGGCCACATGAATGAGCCCCTCTTGTCTCGCTCTCTCTCTCTTTTTCTCTCTCTTGCTCTCGCTCTGTCACTCTCTCTCGCACACTCTCTCTCTCTGGCTGTCTCTCTTTTAGTTGCTCAGTCCCCTTCTCTGTGACAGACTCTCTATTCCTTTGTGACTCCCTGTTTCCTTCTCTCTTTTATCATGTCTCTTTATGATCATGGCTCTCTTTCTCTCACAGTCCCCCTCTCTCTCTGTCTTTCTTTTTGTTTTTCTTTCAGAAATGCTCTCTTGCTATCTCGCTACCTTCATCTCTACGGCCCTCTGTCTATTTCTGTCTCTCTCTTTATCTCCCGGTATCTATCTATCTCTGTCTCTTTCTCTGTCCATGGCTTTGTAAGCAGGAAACACATCCGCTAGTTCAGGAAGAGAGAGACAGAGTAAGGGAGAGAGAGAGGGAGAAAGAGTGAGGGAGATAGAGAGGGATAAAGAGTGAGGGAGATAGAAAGAGAGAGGGAGAGAGAGTGAGGGAGGTAGAGAGAGAGAGGCCGAAAGAGAGGGCCTTTATGCACCTGTATAACTGGGCTGCACTGTTTCATCCCTGGTTTGCAAAAGAAAAAAAAAGGTGTGACAATTCTTCCTCTTTGCTAAATATTTCACCATAAAACCTGCCATTTACAAGAGAAGTGTAGCTCATGAAGATCCGTGCTTGTTTTCTTGGGCTTGAGAAGGTAGGCCTTCGGCCTAAAACCCTATTTTAAAAATCAGTGGCTCCA
>CM059265.1:34674852-34864852 GCA_030347295.1 Setipinna tenuifilis
TACACACACGCACACATACACACACACATGCAAACAAACACACACACACAGTTCTCTATGTCTAATGCATTGTAAACCCTGAGGTAGACTTTAGTCTGCAAAGACAGACATAGAACTTAGAAGGAGGGGTGGGCCATTTCTGTAATCAAGCAAAAGTTGATGGCAATCTCTGGGCAGTTTGAGTCTTTGAATAAATTTACAGACTCGAGGTGGGGTCGCTACCCCCCTCCCTCCGCAGTAACGTAAGAGCATTTACTCTCTGACACAGAGCCTGCTGCAGAGCACAACCACATGTCTCCAGGCACCCGTTATACCACGCTGCAAGCAGGCAACAGGTCACATTGCTGAACAATGCTCACACTAAAATCCCAAAAATGCCACAGGAACACCGACCCACCCCTCCAAATTCTCTGAACGCTTCCTTCCCCCTTTCCTCTCTCTCTCTCTCCCTCCCACCCACCCACTCCGCCCCTCCTCCCTCACATCTCCCCTCCTTCCTTCCTCTCTTCCTTCCTTTCTTCTCTCATTTCTTTCATCTGTCTTTTGCGTTGCGTGGTCCTGCGACAGCTATGGGTGTCATTGTGTGGGAACTCTCAATGAATCTGGCTGGCGCCGGCCTAACGAGTGGAGCAGGCGTAGTAATTAAGCCGTCAACGGGGCTGCCAGCCGCCATACGAGAGGGGCCTCCACCACCAACACTGCCATTGCAGCCGTCACCCCCATCCCAACTCCGACACACACAGGAGATTAATGTGTAAACATGGCTGACTTCCAAACACTTTTTGGCTGATAATGACTGCTTTTTTTGTTGTTGTTTTTTCTCTCTTTTTTTCTTTTGCAGGATTGTTGGTGCAGTTAGAATCACTACTAATTGTTGTTGTCTTTCTGTCTCTCTGTTTCTCTTCAAACAAGCTACATCAGGTTGACGCCGTTTTCCTTCCTCTACTCTCGAAATAATCAGCGAGAGTGCTTATGTTTTTATGCGACCATTACAAATACAATATGAGCTGGCCTTGTTCGGTCTGGCATTCCGCCGAGAGGTTTATAATTAAAACCATACTGAGCACTTGGCCCCAGGAAGAAAAATAGACTGCACTTTTACATAGTCTCCAGCAGAGGGACAGTCAACCAACTCGTAAGTTCTAAAGCTCCACGACAAAGGGGAAGGAGGTGTATTGTTGCAGCAATTGCACTGTGAATTCTTCCCTTGAAAAAAAGAAGCCCCTGGCAGTTTTTCTTATCTAAAAAGCAAGCTATTGAGTGGGCTGTTGTCTTCTGAGTAGGACATATCTATAAAGGGGGCATAATCACAGATTGACACAGTTTAGATGTAAACACGCCGAGCTCCTGACATCTTGCTGGTGAGTAAGTGTGCGTGAGTCATGAGACTTGTTCTTGAGAGCGAGAGCACTCGCATCCACTGCGGCTCTAACGAGGCCCTGTGTCCGCGCACAATACCTCCAGCCAGAGCGCATTCTCACATTTTCAGTTTCCCAGAAACATGATTCATCCCCACCCCTCTTTTTACAGTTTCCCAGAACGAAACTGCAACAGCAGAGCAGCGATGTTGTGCTTTGGTTTGTTTCGAAACAGGACCTGTTATTGTAACATATGTGGTTGTTCCCTCTCGTTCAGGACAAACACATACCCTCACGCCCACACAAACCTCCATCAGATCTAACCATACTGACCTGCTGCTATGCATACGGCCATTAAAACAGCACTATTTCAGTGAAACACACACGTTCAAGATTATGCTTTTTTGTGTTTTTCTGTTATCTCACCAGCATCCATCGGTTATAAACGAAATGAGATGTTGGCACAGAGGAAATGGCTGTTTACACGGGGTGCCTATCCTTCAATGATTAGACACATAAACTGTACCAGAACTGTTTGCGTCAGCGCACAGACATTTAATTACACTTCGCTATCATGGCCATAATGACACATTTAGAGATGCTATCACGCTGTGATGCAACACCCAACATGTGGAGACTGTCAGCCAGCATGTATTGGCAGGATAAATTAACTAACTGTAGGGCTTGACTACAGGCCCTATTTAGGCCCAATTCTGGCCCAGCTTTCCAGCGGCGACACTCTAATCTACAGTCTGCATACGGAGATTTAACAGGCGCTTTATTGTTCTGAACCCTGGTATTTGTAATTGTTCCTTGAGCATCACCTTAACCCTAAACCTATTGTCAAACCCTAACCGTAGCCATACATTATAATTACCAGAGTTTGAACAGATAGCTCATCTACAAACTGAGCATCTGTTGGCAGTGCACAGGGGACCAATCGGCGTGAGCCAGGGAGCATTCCCTCTGCTACCCTGGGCAAAGTCAGTACAGTGACTTTTCTGTTCACGAGTGTCATAAGATGTACAGAACAGCATGATATGTGTAATCACACAATCAAGACTACCAACCCTACACCAACCCCCCCCACCCCCACCCCCACCCCCTACCCCTTCAGCAGCATTGGTCAATAAGGGGCATTGTGGGAGAGGTAGCGTGTCCCTCCCGCTAGATACTCAGCGTTGCTCAGGCCCTCATTCCACCCCTAATCTGATTACAGCTTGTCAGATGCTCCTGATCTCTAGCTTCTCCCAGGTTTGTGGCTGTGCACGGGGGAGAAGCAGACACACACCCTGGCACGGGTTCAGACCCGAACCCTTTTTGTTTTGGGAATGGGGGTAGGGTGGGGGGGGGTCTCTCTGTTCTGCTGGCATGGATCCTGTGGATTCTTGGTCAGGGCCAATGTATGTTCCTGGATTCCAGGTCAGGCTCACTCTCTGGAGGTGGGCAGAGGGGGAGACCCCAGGTTGTTCGTGTCCCCGGGACTAAGCTTCACTGAGGGCACTGGCACACCAGTGGAGAGCACATGTGACAGTAAAGTGTGACTGTATAATGTCCTGAGATAAAAAATGTGATTTGAATATCCTAACTGAGGAGGAATGGGTGAGGGAGTTAGACTGTGCTGCCAAGTTAAAATAAAGTTGGGCCAACTTTTTTTTTTTTTTTTTTCGTAGGTACTTTTCGCCACGAAAAAAAGTGCAACAGCACAAGCTAACTACGTACTCATTCCTACTAAGTATTCATTCCCATGTGCCATGACATGGATTGTAAAGCTCATTAGAACTAAGGTTGCAACATTCCACTATTTCTCAGGGCACCAGGCCTGTAAGAGGATTTAAGACTGCTCCTGGTCAGAGAATAATGTGAATACAATATCCTTTTCTTTCGGCACAATAGCTTAATGTAGCCCCTTAAAGCCACAGTCCAGAAGTCTGTTCCTACACACTTTGTTTTAGTCAGGCACTACTAATTGGTACTGTTACTCCCCTACCTGTCCAGTCTGTGGGAGTATACTGAAAAAAAAAACGCTGTGTTTGAACACTACCCAGCCTCTGTTAAAGGAGACGGAATATAGTGGCTAAAACTGAACCCAACACAATTGCTTCTACAATTGTCCTATCAGCACATTTCTTCAGAAGCATAGCAAGAAATGCTGCAAAGAGCTTAAACATTAATCTGAAGTGGGTAACTCTTAGCTCCACAGAGGAAAAGTTTGCTGCATGTGCTGCTTTTACCTGTGTACAAAAAAAGTCAGAAATTATGTGTGAATGTGCTAATTAGAACCAGTTGGTAGTGTGAAGGGTTAGAAGAAATATGTTGTGCAGTTTTCACTCTGCTAAGCTGGATTACCCACCCCATGATATTAACAACCTTTCGCCCCAATCAAAGATCCTGAAATTTAGCAAGAAGCAAGCACGCCGTCAGCACTCACCCTGAGTAACCTAGACACGTGACGTCCAGGGCCATTCCTGTACAGGTAAGCCACGCAGCCGTGTCCATGGTGCCAACCAGGTGGGAGACTCCCCTTAACCCCCACCTGCCCCCGCCCCGCCCCCCATCACCACCTCACACGGCCGTGGATAGCTGCCGGCCCTTCCCCGTGTGGGCAGCAGTCCGCAGGGAGCCCAGGGACCCGTCCGGGTCCTTGTGCAGAGTCTCCACCCGCCCGTTGTGGTTGGGGTAGGGCGGGGGTTTGTGGTTCTCGCCAGGGGCGGTGGCGGTGCCGTTGGCAGGTAGCAGTGGGCTGGATGGAGACGGGATTGCCAGCGGAATGGACGCCAGCTCCAGCCTCCGCCGCTGGGCATCCTTGACCCGGTCCCGGGGTGGCCGGGGGGCTACGCAGTTGCCGTTCATCTTGGTCCTGTCCCTCACTGGCTCGTGGTCGGAGCCCGGGGCCTTGACCCGTGGCAGGTCGCCTGCTGCAAGGGCTGTGTGTCCTCGCCGCGTGATGGGAGGGTGGCAGGTGGAGGGCTTTGAGGAGTAGGAGGAGGAGGTGGCAGTGACTGCGGGGGTGGAGTGGCCGTTGATGCCTTGCAGCTGCAGCTGTGTCTCCGGTGGGTGCTGCGCAGTCTCAGCCGGCCTGTGGACGAGCGCCTTCACCTCCTGGCACACTGCCTGTTGTGGAAGCAGAGGCTCATGGGAAGTCTGCCTGTTCGACTCCTCGTCCTCGCCGAGGTCGATGGTTGAGGTCAAGACGTCGATCTGCTGCACAACCTGAAGAGAAATGGAGAAGGGAAAGGGAGTTTCAAACACACATGTGTGTGTGTGTGTGTGTGTGTTTGGTGTTTTGGTCAGAGTTGTGTGTTGACAAACAGAGTGGCATTGCTGTGTCGGGCATATTGAATGACATTTCTTTCCTCGCAGTTAAAGCCACAGTTTCAAGGAGATTACATCACTGATCCTGGTAGTGAGCCAGGAGTGAAGATGTGCTAGCAGTCAATGTAAATCCAATCTCTGACTGCTATGGGAATTTTTCCCTATGTCATCATGTTAAAAATTGATGATGTGGGCCTCGGATAACCACTCAAGAAAGAGAAGGAACCTGCTTGATCAACCTCTGGTTTGGTGCCAAAAAAGAGGATTAGGCTGATTCTGAGTCTGTAATCTCACGAGCAGGGCTGAATGGTAGGAGAATACAGTATTCTGTGTGCTCAAGTGCTGAGCATGTAGACACAAAGGTATATAGACATCCTGCTGTCAACAACAATGGGAATCAAATTTCTTGCAGCCACATTACTTTAGTGGTTGACTGAACTAGAGGTTTTCGGTCTGTGCTTATTCCTGCTGTTATGGCTATGCAGCAGGTGTTTGAGTCAGAATAAAAATGAGAACATCTAAGCATTCAATCTTTGTTTATTCCTGAATGAAAACATTATGAACGGCCAGAGGTGGAAAGCACTGTGCCAGGTATTAGTCACTAAACTGGCCGATTCTAATGGCCAAAACCTCCCCAGACAGGTAGATGCGCCAGTTAGTGAAATCATCTGCTTAAAAGTGAGCAGGTAGAGCCAACATTTACTTTCCGAACCAAGACTTTGGCACCGCTGCTGTAAACAGCTGCTTTCACTAAGATGAACCCAAAATCCACCAGCTCCTCCTCACCTCTCTCATCTCCAAGTGAACCTGCTTCAGTCCCCCCAGGACCTCCTCCAGGTCGCCCACCACCCTGCGGATCTGCTCCCTTACGGTCACCTGACTCTTCTGATCCCCCGCGGCCACCTGACTCACGGCCTGCTGCTGATCCACCTGTCCGGGCTTACTCTCCTTCTCCTTTCGCCCCTCCGACTCCGGTTCCCTCCTCTGTCGGCCGTTCACCATCTTGGGCCGACAGGCACCGGACTCCTCGGAGCCTCGTAGCTTTGACGGGGAAACCTCGGTGGGGAAGAACGTTCTTTGGCTTAACACTGGCCCGTTGCAGGTCCCGTGCTCAGGGCTCGTCTGTCTGCTTAGACTTTGGTGTGTGTAAGCCTGCATATGGCCGTAGGAGAGCACAGGGCTGCGTGATTGTTGGTGGTGCTTCCCGTTGTAGCTACACGCGGAGTCCACGGCTATCAGGTCGGGCCTGTGTCTGTCCCTCCAGTAGTGGTCGCGGACACACTCCCAGCACGGCTCCTCAAGTCCTCCGCCGCTGCCACCGTGGATGACCTCCCCGTGTCGCAGATGACCCCTGAACTCTGGCGGATGCTGGTGTGGCCCGTGACTGACGCCAAGGGGCTGTCTGTCGGGCGGGTAGCAGCATGGATGTGGCGGGGGTGGCATCGGTGGTGGCGGTGGTGTTACAGGCGTCCTGTCCCACTCCGGCCGGACGTCCCTCGTGCACGCACAGTGCTCCCGACAGGGCTGCACCGCCGGCCAGTGCCACCTCGTAGGGCTGGAGTAGCATGGGTCCCACTCCCGTGGGAAGGCCGGCGTGCAGTCCCCCAGCACGGCGCAGTGGTTCGGCCCCAGGTAGAAATCCACCCTCCTGGCTGGGTTCCGGGTTGGAACATGGCCGTTGCCACCTCCTCCATGGACGACTCCGTTCCTCTCCGGCCCTTCCTCCGTTCCTCTGCTCCCCCTCCTCCCCCTGTGCGAGGGGAATGGCCGCCTGGCCCGGGGCCCCTCCAGCACTGCTACTCCCGCCTCTTCCTCTGGTGAGTCCTGCGCGCGCGGCCCGTAGTGGAACTCAAGAGCAGGGGCCGGGCTGGCCGTGGCGGTGACGGTGGTAGTGGTGGCAGAAGGCCCATCATGAGCGCAGAGGTGACAGTAGCAGTGCCCGGGCGGCACGGCGGCCAGGTGGGGGAGCGTGTAGGCCGGCCCCGGCCCCAGTCCCGGCCCCGGTCTCCGCGCTTTTCCTGGCGCGTTGTTGTCGGGCGCCAAGGAGGAGGAGGGGGAGTGCATGCCGGGGGGAGTCCGGAGGTCGTTCAGCCCGGCGGCCACTTCAAATTAGGAAGTGAGCGGCAGCGGCGGTGGCGGCAGGAGCAGCGGCAGCCGGAGTAGGAGCACGAGGAGTGGGAGCGGGAGCGGGAGCGGGAGCAGCAGCGACGGCGGCAGCTTCCTCCACCCTCCAGCTCCCCGCACTCCTGGCCCATTCACACGGCCTGTTTTACTCATCCACCCCTCCTCTCTTACTTCCCCCTCTTTCGGCTTGTTTTCCCTCTCTCTCGCTCTCTTTCACTCACTCTCTCCCAATCTCTCCCTCCCTGTAGCCTCCCTCTAACACTCACCTCCCCCCTCTTCCTTACTCCTGTTTCCTTCTTCTATCCTTTTCTTTTGTTTTCTTTTTTCCACCCTTCTTTTTCTCCCGCTCCCCGCTGCTTTCCTTGTTGGACTTTCCTGACTTCTCTCTCTCTCTCTGCCTGTTGCCTGCAGTCCCACTATGGGCCTCCCTCCACCTCTCCTGCGCTCCCCCCTCTCTTTCTCTGTCCCTCTCCCCACCTCTCACTTGTTCTTTTTTTGTCGTTCATTCTCTGCCTCAGAGTGTTTTTTTTCCCTGTATCCCTCCTTTTGCCCCCACCCCTCCCTTCCTTTCCTTCTCTACCTATCCCACTCTTTCTCTCTCTCCCTCTGCCTGTAGCTCTCTCTTCCTCCCTCTGTTGCGCTCAGTCCTCTTTTCCCTGTTTTTTTTCCCCCGTCTCAACACTCAAAAGGGGAATTCTCTCTCTCTCTCTCTCTCTCTCTCTCTCACTCTCTCACTCTGTCTCTCTCACCAAGTCGCTCTGCTCTGAGAAAAGTCCTCTTCTCTTCGGGAGTGTAGGATCCGGGGAGCGTGTAGGATCGCGGTGAATGGCTGCGTCTCCATGTGAGTCCAGCTCTCTGCTGTCTCTCCCCCACTGGCTCCCAGCTCTCGTGTCCTGTCCCCTTTGCGAAAGCTCTGGCACTCTTCAGTTAAACACTGCCCAGGAATCTACAGCCGAGACGGACGAGGAGGAGGAGGTGGGGTTTCAGACAGGACCAAACACGAGCGAGCGAGCGAGCGAGCGAGCGAGTGAGCGAGAGAGCAGGAGAGGGAGGGAGGGAGGGAGTGAACGGGCAGAGAGCCGGAGGAAGAGAAAGAGGGGCGGGAAGGGGGGCGAGGCAAACTCCTCATGGAAAGGAGGAGGGGTGGGGAGTGGGTTTCAAAATAACTTCTCTCGCTTCAAACTGCCCATGAGTAAGTGTGCTTGAGAGACTTCACAGTCTGGCTGGGTGATACTGCACTGCTTTGATGGACATTACATATGTGTGTGTGAACGGGAATGTCTCTCTTTCTATCTTTTCCTGCCTTTACCTCTCTCTCTCTCTCACACACACACACACATACATACTCTCCTTCTCCCTCCTTTTTACCCTCTGTCTTTCTCCCTCCCTTTCTATCTCTCCCTCTCCCCCTCTCTTCCTTCCTCGTATAGCTGATATATTACAGCCAGCTGAGTGCCAAAGCACGGAGCCAAAACCTGAACCAGAATGCAGACAGTGAGTGCTCTGTCTCTCGCCCTCAAGAATCTTCCTGTAGCGATGAAATGAAAAACGATGGCAATCTGTTGTTTTAAATCCTGCCCAAGCTTCACTAAGGCAGATAATGGCCACTTAGGAAATCAACGCGCACGTTATTTTTTTCTCCTCTCCACAATGTAAACTTGAGGCTGGAAGTATTTATACTCACTGGGAATGTGTGTGTGTGTGTGTGTGTGTGTGTGTGTGTGTGTGTGTGTGTGTGTTTGTGTGTGTGTGTGTGTGTGTTTGTGTGTGTGTGTGTGTGTGTGTGTGTGTGTGTGTGTGTGTGTCTGTGTCTATGTCTGTGTTTGTGAGTGTGTGTGGGTGTGTGTGTGTCTGTGGGTGTGGGTGTGGGTGTGTGTTTGTGTGTGTGTGTGTGTGTGTGTACTTGATGCTTGCAATCTTGGCAAATGAGCTGAAACTACCATAGACTCAAAGAGAGTGTTAAACTCAGAGAGGCTCAGTCTGTGAAAGCCTGTCAAATCGCTTCCCCATCACACAGAGTGAAAAGGACAGGGAGCAGGTATCTGTCAATGGGTGCATAGCCAGGGCTACTGCTGAATATAGTTGAGTCCCATTCATAACTTATCAACACATACACACACACACACACACACACACACACACACACACACACACACACACACACACACACACACACACAAAGCCACCGACACACACATACTTAAACACAGGCCCAAATACACACAGATACAGTCATTACCCCACACACATACACAAACCTGCACAGGGCATACACACATATACCCAAGACAACCACAAAGCCATATGCACTTATGCATGCCCACTCGCACACACAACTACAGTTGTGCACACACACAAACACTCACCCTAAGCATATGAGACCCAATCACACAAGCGTAAGTGCACACACACACACACACACACATACACACACACACACACACACACACACACACACACACACACACATTTCAGTAGTATTCAGTAGTCAGTCACTGAAAGACTGGCATTTGCTAAGCACTTTCAAACAAACTTCACAGGCTACAATGCACAGTGAGTGTGTGAGCGAGTGTTAGCAATGTGTGTATGTGTATCTAGTAGTCTGCATGTGCATTTGTTTGTGTTTTTGTGTGTTGTAACTGTAGGAGTTTGTGTGTGTCTGTGTTCTCCCACAGAAACTCTAAAAGGTCTCCCTGAAGCCCTCTCTCTCTGTCTCAGTCTCTCTCAGTCTCTCTCTCTCTCTCTCTCTCTGTCATTCTCTCCACATTGAGCATATATGATGCACAGACAGCTTGCTGTTTTTCCATTTCAATCCCAGACAAATTCAGAGTCAGGTTCAGCCACAAACCAGCACAGATTCGAGGAGCATAAGTTCAGGCTCATCATCCTGTCTTTGTTATTAGAGTGATTGCTACCAACTGGACCACAGTCACACAGTGCATGGCCTCCCTCGAACATCATCCCCTCGTTTGAACTCCGGCTTCTTAGGCTGTAGTGCACGCAAAGCAGCTACTGCGCCCAAGGGGAGGCCATAGTGTCTTACACAGTCTTGGGCTCTCTTTGTGTACAAAATTAGTCTGTCTTGGTTCAGGCTATTTTCGGCTAATGGGGATCGTTCTCTCTCTCTCTCTCTCTCTCTCTCTCTCTCTCCTTCCTTTTCTCTCTCCCTTCCCCCTCCCTCTCTCTCTCTGTCTCCCCTTTCTCCTTATCTGTTTCTTGCTGTCTCTCTTTCTTTCTCTTTTTGTAATATTCTTCCTCATTTTCTCTCTGAATATTTTTCTCTTGCATATTGAATGTCTTGATGGAGTGACTTTGATTTAACCATTTGATAGTTTTCACATAGCTGACACAGTCATTGCTCAGACAAATGATCCAGATCAACTGTCTGGACAGGATCCAGTAGAGTTTAGATGTCTGCAGAGCTGGATCTGTATGGTGTAATCACTCTTTTCGCCTGACTGCTTTTTAAACACTGCCTGCCCCCCTGGATCCGTATGGAGTAATCACACCACTCTCTTTGCCTGACGGCTTTTTAAATACTGCCTGCCCCCCCACCCCCACCCCCACCCCCCCATGCACCCCACCAATTCTTTGTCTGGATTGCACACTGTTATCATGAAACAATAGTTTCACTTGACATTTAAAAAATGAATATATTCTTAATCAGAATTGTGTTTGCTTGTCATGTTGCAATTTTGATTTTGATTGCTCATTTATTCATGACTGCATTGCATAATGTGTTAATACTCTGTTCTTTACTGTAAATTCTTTGTTTCTGATTGCATGGGATTACGTGTCTACTTCCTCCTGTCATAAGTTCTTTCAAACTAGCCAGTTGGCTGTGTGGACAGAGGAATAATAACGTTAGGCACACACACACACACACACACACACACACACACACACACACACACACACACGTTGATGAGAGTGGCACTACAAACTGTAGTAATGACAGGGTGCATATGCTGACGTGTCGAGCTGCCCTGGTGTGCAGACAAGGAAGGTTGTTGCCATGGCCGACAGTGAAAAGGGAAGAGAAAAAAAGCAAACGAGCAAAAAAAAAAATTCTCAGGAAAAAACACTAATTTTGTTCTTGCTCCGTACAACCACTGTCAGCCTGCTTCTCCTAAAGATAGGAAAAGAAATGAATAATGAGAGGAGTGTGAGAGAGAGAGATAGAGAGAGATAGTGTATGTGTGTGTGTGCCTGTGTGTGTGTGTGTGTTTGTGTTCGGGTGTGTATGTGTGTACATGTGTGTGCATGCGGTGTACATGTGTGTGCATGTGTGTGTGTGTGTGTGTGTGTGTGTGTGTGTGTTTATGTGTAAGAAAGACAGAGTTCTTGTGCGTGAGTGATTGGGTGTATGTGTATGTGTGTGTGTGTGAGAGAGAGAGAGCAAGAGAGAGAGAGAGAGATAGAGCGACAGATAGACAAAGAAAGAGAGACAGAAGGAGAGGTTCCACCTTATATACTTGATAAAAAGAGAAGCCTTTTTTCATTGCTGCCTTGTCATTGTGGTGACATACGACAGGAGCATACAAGGACACTGCAGTGCAATAAGAAAAGGGAATATTTCAGCTGTGTGGGGGAGTGGGGGGGGGGCGGGGGGGGGCTTTTCACTGAAAACGCCCACACACCAGAGTTAAATAGCAGCAAAGCATAATTTAATCTTTTTTGATAATGATTCTGTTTAATGCAAGACATAGAACCAAAGACCTTCCATTGTATGCCTTAGCGGTGACATTTACTGTACCTATATTAAGTCTGTGAGGTCTATGTGGGAGTACAATTATATTTTCCTATTTTAATTAAATGAGACATTTGCAAATAACATGAATTATCCTGAGGTGAATAATAGCCTATTGTTGAGGGACTTTGGGAGGGGCCATAAAAGCAAACCAATTCACATGATTGATCATTGCTAGGCAAACACCCAATTTAATAAACTGCATTGATTAAATTCATTAACAAATTCATGGCAAAAAAGCGTTCTCTCTGTAAGATCTTTTACGTTTCACTCTTTATGTTCAGACTCTGAGCATTGTAGCTTAACGTTGTGACCAAAAAAAAAAAAAACCCTTTTCGTGACCTTTGTTACAAATAGTCAGTGCAACAATAGACTGAGGTTCAAAGAAGATTGTTTTGACACCAAAAGGGGGTTGATTTAACTCTTCCGTTGGCTCTGCAATATAGCTATTTAGCTGATAAAAAGAAATAAATGGGCCTGCCATTCCCAAACACACCCCTTTCAGTATGACTGAATGTGAAGAGTTAAATTTAGACTCTGACCACCCACTGTGTGTAAATATAAGCCTTCATGTTAAGGGCCTCCTGTTACAATGCACGATTCAGGAGTTAATAGCACTTGACATGTCAAAGACAAAGTTTTCCAACTTTTTATGTTCAATTTTGAAAGTTTATACCTGTGCAGCTCAGAGCAGTATCATATCTGATCGAGAATGGATCCCGCTTCAAAAGCAACTTTTCATCTTTCCAGATCTGCTCTCAGGAAGGAAATGTTTGGGAGTATGGAAGCCCAAATTGTCACCATGACTTGTTGAGTGCCCACACACACACACACACACACACACACACACACACACACACACACACACACACACACACACACACACACAAACACACACACACACACCCATCAAGATCTTTGAAGATCGTCCCCTGGGACCATCTCTTTGGAGTCTGACAGAGAGTGCTCTAGCCTACATTCCATCTGGCTGGTAACTGGAGTAAACATTTGCTTCCTTCCCATAATGACAAGTTCTGGGGTGATTCTCTGTGCCTGCAAGATTTACTGTCCCTTGCCTCTGAGACAATCCATTGTAGCCTCTACCTCTGCAGCCGCTACTGCTTACACAGACCCCTGCATCTGCCACGTAAGCTGTTTGCAGTATTAATTAGATGTCAGGGACTTTTTTTTAAATTCACTTTTAATTTTATTTGACGACATCCTTTATCCCCGGTGCACGCAAATGACCTGAGCTGGCGTAATTAAACATGCTTATTGTTGCATTTGTTTTGAAGATAGTAGCCTATCCCTGCAAATGTCCTCGCTGCTGCAAGAGCTACAAGTAGGCTGAATAGCCATGGTCCCTTTTCATATCTAAAGCTGCTGCACGGAGGACTCTAGCTATGAGTCACCATCAGACAGCAGTCGCCATGGATTCTGTAACTGGATGCAAATTATCCAGGTTAACAGCAGGCTATTTAAATTATGATAATGATGGCTGGAACCGTCGCCACACTCCAAAGGCACTGACATTGTGATAGACTGCAGGCAATTTTATGACAAAGGCAGTAATATTTTTAGTGGTGATATAGCTTTGAGGTAGAGTCATTACTTCAGTAAATGTAGGGAGTATGACCATGACTGACTGAGTTGTCTTTTGGGGTTTTAGACAGAGGAGGGCGCTGTGTTCCTCTCTACCATGTCACCTTTTTACCTCAAGAAAAAAAAACACACACACATACATACACAATTTCTGTGCTGTCCGTGACTCCCTCTGCTGGTGAGGAATATGTAATTCATATGGCAGTGTGTAAATTTCTAATGCTTTATACACACTTTATAATTCTAAACAGAAGGGCATGAAGACAGATACTAGACCCTCACACTATTTGTCTAAGGCCTGTTCTTCACTGCAGAGAAAAATATAGAGCCACAAGTTACTGGGAAGCCCACTTATTACTTAGGAAATTATTATATAATATATAGAAAAATCACTTTTCATGTGAATGAAGTGTACTTATGTAGTATCTTTCCACTAATGTCATGATTTATGTAGACTTGGAACTTAACCAGAAATCATTTATTTAATCAGAAGTCATTTACACACTCATACACACGGAATTGTCCCCATTTTATAACATGTTCTGACATTGCATGTTGTTGGGTGTTCTTCTACTGTCTATGGTTGTTTGCAGTGCAGTTTTTTTTTACAGTGAATTTCTGTCTGCTTGCACCAGGCTAGGTGTGGTAGACTCCCACTAAACTCCTGCTGGTGTAACCACATTCAGCCAACCCATGGTTGATACTGAAATTTCAGTTAATGCCAAAACCATTTTTCTAAAATGAGTTTCACATTGTACTGTGCAGTAAACACCAACTGTAATTCACTTCTCTACAGAAATGCTAGATATCCTTTTCTATACATGACAGGGAAGCACAGTTTATATGAGCACCCTGGGTCTTTCTAAGGCGTGGGCCCATGAATAACTGTTTTTTAAAGGTGTGAGCAATTCCGTTGGAATTAAACAGCCCAGTTGACAAGCCAGGATATCACAACACAAGAACATAACCCTATACATGTATCTTGTGTTACCAATAGTTTTACATACAATAGTTTTAAACACTATTAAAAATATATATATAATTATATTGTTTTAAAAAAATAAAATAAAAAGGAGGAGGAGGGGAAATAATAATTTGGTAGTGCAAGTGGTGTTGCCATTTTTACAGGGCTGTCTATACAAGAAAATTTTCTATTTTTGATATTTACCTCAGTGGTCTTCCATGGGTGAGTGTGGTCAGACCACTAGGACACCTGGCATTTGGGGTGGTAGATCAGGTTCTGATGGAGGGTTTGAAGCTGAAGCATAGAGCTCTACTTATCATCGACCCTGAATGTCTATACATACATACAGATGCATTTAATGAAAACTTTCTCCAGTCATTCTTCTGTAGTCATTTGAATTCAATTGTTTCTTTGCTTGAACCTATTTTGTATGTTGTTTCCAGGCTGTCTGTTATGCACCTTATTCTAAGATTAGTGATGCAGGACCCAGATTGTTTACCTCTTCTTTGCTCAGCTGTTGAACATTAAACTACAACATTTGGTTTTAATCACTTTTCTTACTTCGCTTAGCTATTTAAAGATGTGTGTTTATATTGAATTTTAATTTGTTTTTACTTTACTTTTAAGTCAAAGGACTGGTTGCAAATAGATTCCTCATAAAACTCTTTTTAAAGTGTGATGTGTGAACAAATTGGAAACAAACTTAGAACTGTGCGGCAGCCTCATCGAGGCTTTTAAAGAACCTATATTGCACCTCAAGGCTCTTCAAAGAAAAATCTTGTCCCTTTCTCAGGGAATGTGGTTTCCTTGGGGATTGCCTCAAATACTGATACTGGGTAGATGTCTTCAGTTTTTTTTCTGTTTAGTGTGTGTGGAATTTTACAAAGCCTGTGTCACAGATCTAACTGGCTCTGAAGCGATTCAAGGTGTTCTTGCGCGTACAGTAAACGAGTTAGGTAACTTTTAAGTCTCCCATAAATACATTTTTCCACCATTCAGTAAACAGGCAGCCAGACTCTGGGATGTTCAGGATGTTTAATGAACCTATACACAATATCTCATTAGAAATGTATACATTTTTTATATGCCTTTAACGTGATTGAAAAGTAACACTTGAGTTTGAGTACTCAGACATAAAACACTTGACACAGAACAGACGTCACATCAGAACATCAAAGAAATAAGACATAGGGTGAATATTTGAATATATATATTCATATATAAAATACACATTTGTCATTGGTTAAGTTCTTGAAGACAAGTAAGGCATTACACTGGGACGACATGCATGGCATCCTTGTGTTGGAGTTGCACTCAGTGAGTTTGTCTTTTCATGCAAAAAGTAGCTGCTCATAGCTTATTCACGTCATTGGATTCAAAGACATAAATGATTACTATTAATAGACTGGTGAATGCTCCCTCCTAACATAGAAGATGAGATAGAATATTTGTATGCTACAAAAGCTCTGTAAACATAGATTTCCCATCATGTACATAAGCACCACAAATGAAGTGTCCAGTTCTTGAAATTCCTCTGACCATCGTGTGAAATGATGTCGTGTGGGCTGTAGCGAGAAAAAAAGGCATCTGAGGACGTCATTCAGAGTTTTGGTTCGAGGAGAACTTGAAAGTGTCTTAGTAAGTGAATGCGCGGGCTGACCTTCCTCTCCGTCAATACGCTTGAACTTGACTTGGAAGTAGCTGACAGCCATTATTCACATGGTTCATGACCCTCTGTTTGAGCTGGGCCACTTGCTCCCTGAGTAAACTCGCCGTCGAGGCCAGTTCAGTGTTCTGGGTTTTGAGGGTTTTCACTTTGTCCTCCAGTCTAGATATCCTCTCCAGCTTCCTCTTACGACACTTTGAGGCGGCTATTCTGTTACGAAGTCTTTTCCTCTCGGCTTTGATGCGCTCTTGAGTGTCCATATCGATGGGCGAAAGAGGTGGACTGTCGCCAAAGCTCTGAATGTCCGGTACAGTCTGGGGTTCGTCCTTGACTGACTGGAGCCTTGACTGCGCTTGTTGCTGCGCGCTCAGGGGATGTGAAGGCGGCGGAGGAAAGGGAATGGTGTCCGTGGAATAATTCACTGTAGTGCCAAGCGGGCTACCTCCGTAAGTGTTTAAGTTCGTGTACACCGGCAAGTCGGTCTGTAGAGCTATAGTTGTGCTGGCACTGAGTCGGCTGACGGGAGGCAAGCACGGTCCCCCGTTTAATTGGTTCTGCTTGTGGAGGTCTTCCAGAGCTTTTACGAAGCCTTCGGCAAATTCTTGTTCATCACTCACAGACTTTGGGTAGACAAACTGAGAGGTCGGTGTCGTCGTGACCATACCGTTAGATTGTATAATCAGCCGCTCCAAGTCCGGCGACGCCAGTTTCAGCAGATCGGGAGAATTCAGAATGCCGTCGGTGTCGGGCAGGTCCTGCTTCAGGTTGGCACTGCCTTGGTCCTCAGAGTTGATATCCTTCTTCATCATGCTGTCTTGGGAGTAAATGCTTGAAATTCCTCGAGTATTATTCAGCACATCGTCAGGGTAGAGGGTTGTTTCCATCCTATCCCCTCACATGGGATGTGTGGCTTTTCATGCAGAGTTGCTCTGCATTTACCCGTCACGAAGCAGATGGTTTCTTTAGGTGAATCTTATCAAATAACCTGTAGAATGAGAAGACCCCGTTCTCCGTTGCCGTCTCCGCGATCCTCTCTCAATAATATTTCAAATGTTCTCTGACTAGATAGGAAAATACACTTCTATATCCTCAAATGATATCTCTACCAAGGGCAACGATTTCAGCAATGGGCGTTAATAAGCATCTGCAAGTTTTCTATTCCTAAAAATTCCATTATGTCATTTCAGAGCGCTCAGATTGGCCAAAAATGACGTTTTCTTCCGGTTTAATTTGAATAAGGGGCTGTGCTAGCTTTATCACCATGGAGAAGTTGGGTAAACTGCAAACAGTGCGGTGCATTGTGGTTTGATGTAATAGAAACGTAGGATGAAATGCGAGTGAGGGTGGGGAGCGAACAACCCATTTCTTGGCAGGAAGCGCTTTCAAAAACACATGTTAAGGCGTTTGTTCTTTTAATCTATGTTCTGTACGCCATTTTTAGAACAATTTGTCTCAACTGGCGACCACTGTAGCCTATGTTTGAATTGTGGTGTATTGACAGCTTTTATAATGAGTTTTAGACAACAAGCTACACTGTAGCCTTTACAACAAATGGCTGTGTTTGTTATTAACTGACTTTGACTATATGAAATACTGTCTGCATACACTATAGGGGTAAAACCTTCTCTCCAAACTGAAAAGCTGGAACCCTATTATCTGCACATGCATAAATGGGCATCTTAGCAGGTGACTCTCATAACAATATACCTACATTTATCCATTCACAGATACTGTCATTAACAAAAATGGTATCTGAATGATGACAGTTTAATGCTGTATTTCCCAGTGTTAAAGCAGTTGCTCAAGGGGCAACACTGTGATTGTATAGGCTATTATCCTTGCCTCGGGAACTTCAGTGGCTGAGACCGTGCTGTTACTATAAATAAATAAGGAGGCATAAGTGAGAGAGAGCGGGAGAGCGAGAGCATATCGCCTTGGGAAGCTATGACGTCTGTGCGGCGCCTGCATCACAGAATAGAGTGGGCATCATTCATCACCATGGCAACACTGACATGGGAGTCTGACGCAGATGTAGGTGAATGGAGCCATAAAAAAACACAGAGAGAGGAGGGAGGATAAGAGGACCTGCAAAGCACAGAGCCGTCTATGGAGAGGATGTGTGGGTGGATCAGCATGCAATTTTTCCACCATCTCTGGGCAGAAATAGTATTTAGAGACAGTAGTTGTGTGTGTTTGTGTGTGTGTGTGTGGCAGAGGAGGGACAAATGGCAGGAAACAAGGGTGCAAAAGATCTGTAGCTTGCAAATCATTTAAAATAATAAAAGAAACACTACCTTTCAACACATACTATTTGTTAAGACACTGATTTAAGAATGATTAATTAATGTTTGGTTAAGCAACGCGTATCGAGTTAACTGATAGGCCTATCTGACGAGGTGCCACAGATGCTTGGCCTTCTGTTGCCCTCTCTTGTATTGTGTTTGGGTTTGCCTTGATGTTACACTCAGAATGAATGAGTCATACTTGGCTGGGGGGGTGCAGGTCCACCAGAACAGGAAAGCGCATCTATAAACAGTGAGAGTGGGCTCTTTTCCAAAGACACGCACCAGTGACACTGCCTGGAAACTCATCAGTCAGAGCTAGTTATTAGCAGCCGTCTCAACAACATGAAAAAACAAACAAACAAACAAAATAACAATAACCTGGTATGGATAGTTGTTAGGAGTAGTGGTAGTGGTAAGCAATATTAGTTATTGCAATTCCAGTTCGACTTCCAGTGTCAATCATGCTCTTTAAAGACTGTGCATTAGCAGCCTTCAGGCAAAGTCCTTAAAATGCAAACAAATTGCACCTCATCAAAAGTGGCTGCAAACGACTGGGCTACAGTAAAACCCTACCTGAAGTAAAGATGCTATTTATCTCTATTGATTACGTATGCATATTCTAAAATAAAATAATTCATCTTATTATTTCCACCTTACCAGCCCTCTACGTCTTTTCCTGTCATACTTATATTTCCATATTATAATGCCACTTATGTAGGAAAAATGACACGTTTAAATCTCGAAGTGCGGACCAAAATCTTTGGTTGCTACATTTCTCGAGGGCAGGTTTCTAAAAATGACACCGACATGCCATGTCGGTAGGTGGCGATATGTTTGGTAATGTCGTCAAATCTAATGTTAAGAGAAGAAGAATGCCAACAAGACGATCTCATACAGAATACAACTAGCTACAAAGTTATTGTTGTCGGAGGGAGTGAGGTACAGAAAACGAAGTCGTTCTGGAAGTCGGAAGTGTAACATATTATGGATACAAAGAAAACTGTTATCGTGACAGGTAAAGCTGACATTTTATGACCAATACAAATTACTTTAATCTACATCCGACTTCGGTTTATCTTTGTCTTGGGGGAAAAATGAAACCTGTCACACAGGTTACTCGTCTTGGCTCGGTCTGTCGGTTCATGTTTTCGTCAAGTTCAAAGTCGAGTTAAATGGAAATATGCTGAAGGCTACTTCTTCTTACCAACGTGGATTCACAGATTTTCTGTATAACAGTGGGAAAAGTTACATGGTGCATTTGTTCAAGCGGTCTGGATCAATATTTGTCCGTCTTAAATATTAATTCTGAGGAGGTGACAACGCAGCAGTATTCGTCAAAAATCACGGGTTTGGTGATTAAGTAGCCCTATGCGTGGACTCAGCACTATGCGTGTGCTGAGTCCACATTTTGTAGCCTACACAGCTGCCTCGGAAGTGTGACATAAAACTTAGCTGAACGACTGAGTATTTTAATGCACTTTGTGTTCACCTGTGACGTGTGATACATTTGTTTTGTTTTGTAGGATTCGAACCATTTGGAGAACACAAAGTAAATGCAAGCTGGAGTGCAGTACAGGTGAAGTGCACACACCTTGCTTTTTAAGATAACCTACTTGACAGCAAACAACTAGTGGCTGGCTGGCTTCAGAAGCTACAGTCCAGTTGCACATATTCCAGCCATTCACTAAATCAGTTGATTGTAACTGGCTCACCTGTTTAGCCAGCCAGACTAGTTAATTAGTGAGCTCACTTGTATTAATTGTACATGACAACCAGGTGGTTTGGAATATGTGGCAATTAATTATAGTTTCTAAATACATGGTTGCTGATTACTAAATACCAGTGAAACAACAACATATATAAATGAAAAAAAACTCACTCTCTCTCTTTCTCTCTCCCTATATATATATATATACAATTACCAAATAAATAATAAATGAACAATTCTCAGTTAATTATTGACTTGATCTTTCTGTAATGTCTACACGAGCTGTTTCCCAATTCACCAGTGTCACTTTGTAACTAAATGTGTGGCCTTTGTTGCTGTGCAGGAGTTGGAGAAGCTGGGTTTGGGTGAGGACATTCACCTGCTGGTGAAAGAGATCCCTGTGGAGTACAAGGCTGTCAGTGAACTACTGCCATCACTATGGAAACAGTATAAACCAGAGGTAGGCTTGTCTACTAGGTTGAGAGGGACAGAGTGACAAAGTATGCCTCTGATGTATCATGATTTCATCTTCGCTGTGGCCAGTGTATCACCATACAGCAAATAGGCAGTACTCAATATACTTTAATATCACTAAATGATACATCACAATATCAAATTATTAATAAATACATTTCATTCTTCCATACCCTTCTATTTATGATAACACTGTCCTGTCTATAATATATCATGCAGTAGAAATTTACTTGGGGCATTTATTATTAATTATTATATTATTAATTATTATTAATTTAAGAAAGAATTGTGCTGTAGTCTAATATCCCACCTGCATTCCTGTTTTGTTGAAAAGCTGGTGGTCCATGTTGGTGTCTCGGGAATGGCCACCTCTGTTACCTTAGAGCAGTGTGGACACAATCATGGGTACAACCGCCTGGACAACTGCGACTTCTGTCCGAACTCACAATGCTGCATTGACGAGGGGCCTGACTGCATAATGTCAGTCATAGACATGGACTCCGTGTGCAAGAATGTGAACACTTCCAGACTGGGTGTTGCTTTTTCTGTGTCAAAGGATGCTGGCAGGTACAGCCTGACGAATGAAGAAATAAGCAGTGTTGTTACCAAAAATGAATGCAATGCGCACTACAGAGTCAGCTGATTTCCACTCACCATAGATTTAAATGTAATGTAAAAATCACTCTCTAACCTCTTCCACTTTGGCAGATATTTATGTGACTACACCTACTACACCTCACTGTACCTGGGCAACCGCAGGTGTGCTTTCGTGCACGTGCCGCCGCTAGGGAAGCGCCACACCGCGGAGGACCTAGGCCGAGCCCTTCAGGCCGTTGTCACGGAGATGCTCAAGATGCTGAGAGACCAAAGGAGTCACGGCCAGGACGGGAGGCACTGTTAGGACACTGACTGACTGACCCCAGACTGCACACCTGTGATCGACTGAGATTAATTTGTTTCAGTTAACCGTGCTGAGCAAACACAATCAAGTGTTCTATTTCTACTTCAGATGCTCTTATTTTTCCCACTGGCCACAGTCAATGATGCTGGTTTGGCCCGAGTCCTGCCCATCTCATTGCTTATGGTTCAGTGTGGGCCAGTGATGACATTCAAGCTATTGACACAAGTTACTTTTACATTTGTTCATGCTCTTGCTGTCATGTAGAGAGTTGTCACTGAGTCTCTCTCTCTCTGCTGACAGAGATGACCGCACTTTATGAAAGGGATCATTTAAAGGAACATGAACATGTGGTTGCTATGCTACAGATGTGTGCTTGTGTTTGCGTCCAGTTGCATTTAATTTGTGTCTAGTTGCATTCATGTTTGTTTCCAATTGCATTCATTTTTGCAGTGTGACTAATGGCCAAAAGTTTGCAGTTTATTGTTAATGTTTTTGGAGATGTTCGATGGCACACAACAATGATGTAATGCAGCATCAAATGTCCAAGGGTTGATGGGTCCACTGTGGCTACCTAGGTTACATCATTCCAGGACTGGCCTGAAAACGTTCCATAAGTTTGTGAAGTAGTCGATAATTTTTTGTTTGTTTTTTTGTTAAAAATATGTTGTCTGTTTTTTTTATTATATGTGTAATGCTAAGCTGTCTGCTGTGATTTATCTGGCATAGCACCATGTGTTCATATCCTTTGAGTGAAAAGCCTGAAGTCAGTTTTAATTGGTAAAGGCAGTTGTCCATTTCACTGTACACCATTTTTTGCATTCCACCATTATTCTGTGAAAAAGAGTGAAGTAGTTAAGAATTAAAGTATTGTGTTTTGATGAAGACAAAAACATTTTCTCATTACTTACGATATGTTTGGCAAACTCATTCAAAGATGTCAAGGTTGCTTCACAGCATCAAATGTGACTTTGTTTTCCTAAGGCAAGCCAAACTTTGGTTGGTATGTTTAATCTTCAAAACAAGTAAGCATATGCCTCAACACTGTCTCAAAAAAACAAAATATTTTTATTAATAAAGTTTCTCAAATAATTATCTTTGTCTTCGAGGTATTGTATGTACAGTCAATAATGACATTGGTTAACATAACATTCTAGTACATACGAATACATAAATAATCTTCATAATTACAGGGGTATCCTAAATGCGCAGTTAATTAAATTAAATATGGTCATTTTAATCACAGGTAACCACTGACACTTGCAGCTGTCTTTTTTTCGTGAACGTCACTGTGAACATGTGTACCACGTGTTTGTAAATGTGGTGCTTGGTGTTACGTCACCATTTCGAGTGGGAGTTGAAGCTTTCGAGCTGTATGGTTTCGTTTCTTAAATACAGAACGATTTTATGATAAAGGTCACGTTAGAGTGCGAAATAGAAGGTATTTTACGTTGCGTTGTGTTGTCATTGCATAGTTTTTTAGGGGTAGGTAATTGCGGTTTTAGAAGAAATGAGCGTTGAGGCATATGGTCCGAGCTCGCAGACTCTAACCTTCCTGGACACCGAGGAAGCGGAGTTGCTTGGAGCAGATACTCAGGGTTCGGAGTTTGAGTTCACCGATTTCACCCTACCAAGCCAGACTCAAACACAGGGCCAAACCCAGAGTCAACTGGACAATCAGGTTTGTTTCACACATTTTTAGGCGTTAGTTTTATGTCCTACTTCCAACATTAAATGTAGTTGTTAGCCACGCCAAACATTCGCCAGCTAACGTAGTAGCTAATGTAGCTAGCTAGTTAGCTGGCTAGCCAGGTAGCAGCTGAAATTGCCTGGCGTGCTGCGCATCGAAAAATGGACATACGTGTTGCCAGTTAGCTAGTAAGGGTAACTAGCGTATTAAGCTAACTGGTTAGCTGTATTCCTCATGTTTGGCTTAGTCGCTCAGTTGTTGGAATGAGACGCACAAGCACACTGATACCTTGACATAATCGACGTACCACGAAACCAGCTATCGCCATCAAACGTTATCTCAATACTATAAACTAAAATGCAATGTATGCTTCACTTTCCCGCGAAATATGGGATAAGTCACTGTAATGTGTATACCGCTGCCAAACTGTCATCGGCTTGTTGCCATGAAATAACACAGGATATACAGCAAACATAAGCGCCTGGTAAGGACACGGAGATGGTCTTTAGATCTTCAGTCGTGCGAGTTCAGTGCATCAGCAGTGTAAATGATTGCTGGCTGTCTTGGGTAGCTATGTCCACCTTGCTCGCACTTGCTAACGGTATTTGTGTTTCCACATTATTCCAGTTTGTCAGGTTCACGTTATAATGATAACCGGTTTTGTCATTGACAACCTAAAACTTTTGTTGGTATTGTTAAATGTTATAGGTAAATGATACGGATGGCGTTTTGCAAAACGGTGACGACTCAGTCGTGAAAACCAGTCAACTTCTCGCCGAACTTAATTTCGAAGAGGATGAAGAGGATACTTACTACACGAAAGACCTCCCGGTGCATGCATGCAGGTAATTCACGAGCAAGCCGAGGCGTTTCAGGTTACACTTAATAAGGCAGAATGAGACCCCTGCACGATTTCCTGTTGTGTCCTCTGTGCATTTTGCACCGTGGTGATCAACATGTATATTTTATTGCCCACCCGAAGCTACTGTGGCATCCATGACCCGGCCTGCGTGGTGTACTGTAACACGAGCAAAAAGTGGTTCTGCAACGGACGTGGCAACACCTCCGGCAGGTAGGCAGACCTTGTTAAAAACATCCAGGCTGCTGCAGTTTGATTTACTCACAGAGAGATTGGAGCTTCAATTTTATAGTTACGTTTTTCCTTGTTGCTGTTTCTCCTCAGCCATATTGTGAACCATCTGGTGAGAGCGAAGTGTAAGGAAGTCACTTTGCACAAGGATGGGCCCCTGGGTGAGACGGTGCTGGAGTGCTACAACTGTGGCTGCCGCAACGTCTTCCTTCTTGGCTTCATCCCAGCCAAGGCCGACTCTGTGGTGGTCCTGCTGTGCAGGTAGGACATAAAAGCAGGGCAGAAAGAGGTGATGGCATTTCAAACTAATACATTAAATCTCAAAATTACTAAATCACAAGAGCATCATCTGGTGATCATCTGATGATCTTAGTTGAGACTGTGCTCTTTGTGGTTCCTCAATGGTGGAACCAGCTACTAGTTGCTGCAAGAGCAGGATCCCTCTCTGTTTTCAAGAAGCTCTTGAAAAGCCTTTCCCATCCGAGAACCCACCCCACCTGTGTCATTAAAAGAACGTCTAAAGTTTTGGGATTCATGGCTTTGCGTAGACATGGCGTGAACACACTCATCACACACTCATTGGCAGTTTGATGGTGATTGCAACAAGACCATAAAGATGACTGTGGATTACGTTAAAAAAAACACAACCCTTGTCAAGCATGTAGGATCCTAATCAGATCTATCCAGTGAGCAAAAGTTGCCTCTCCACATCCTGCACTGTCTGTTACTGTAATACGGACTAGTAAGCTCACAATAACAACAGCTACATGCACGGCATGTTCGGGATTAGGCCAGCATTCTAGGTGAAGCAGTGTCCTGAATATTCCATGTACAAGTCTGGGGGAGTGCTGAGCTGCTGCAGTATCAATAGGGGTACATATCGTCATATTCCAGTTTGGTCTGCAACATGGCCTACACAGTTGGCCTGTTTTGGCCGCATGTTCTTATTTTATGAATGAAGTTGTATGGTCAGTCTTTTGCCAAGCTAAGTAGCCTAATCCTCAGAAAATCAGTCTTGATTTAGTAGTGTGTTTGTACTATGCAGTGTTATTATACTACTCACTCATAATTTACTAACAACACTTGTTGTGATGCACAGCTGAAAGTGGCAGACGAGAGCACATGCAAATGGCAAACAGCCTATGTATGTATGCCTTGTTGTTTTATGTTTGCCATACGCTCTGCACCTAGTGCTCCCTAGAGAGATTAGATGAAAGTGCACAGTCAGGACCGGTTGGAGAGAGTTGTAATAAGAGTTCACAGATACACACTGGATGGGAAAATGTTGTTATTGTTTCATTATTTATGTGTAAATCCCATTATATCGACTTATTTCATAATTTAAAAAAAAAATGTTTGTCATCTCCTCATTCAAAGATGCTGCCGTTTGGTTGTGGTGTCTGATAGTTGCCGTGAGTCTGCAGGCTGAGAGGATGTAAATAAACCAGACTTCCACGATTCTCTGCTAATTAAATATGCACACGTGTGAAAAACTGTTTGAGTAGGGAGAATATTCCAATAGAGGTGTGTGGCATACGCTTAGGGGTTTATTGAGATTTTTGGATTTCAAAATTTTTAATAGTCAATTTTTCAAAAAATGACATGACTCCCACTTAACCCAAAAGTGATCAACATTGCAGTTATGACAGAAGTATAGCATGCATGTAAATGAACTTGTTGCCTAGAAGTGTCATTAATACTGACTTGTCTAGAGGACTATGAGCACTGTTCTCACTGTATCTCAAGAAGCACCTGAAGACCGCTCTTTTCCATGAGCACTTTCCATCCTAACAACAGTGATCTCCACTTACCAGCACTGTCCTGTACTTTGTTACTTTGTTACTCTGTTATGCTCTTGCTTGCTCTGTACTCTCTAATTTGTTATGCTTTTGCTTACTGTGTTGTTCTCTGCACATCTGTAGCTTGATTTGTGTCCTCTATTGTAAGTCTCTTTGGATAAAAGCATCGGCTAAGTGTAATGTAATGTAGTTATTTACTACTTGTATTAATGTTTCTGAAATCATGGCTTAAAAGCTTTTAGAGTTATGTTTTTTTTGTATTAAAAACAAAAGGTTATCCTGAACTATACTTACACAGATGTGTGCTGCGCTAAACAAATAAACGAAATGCAAAGAAAGTCCTTTTGAACTGAAAAAAATCTTAAAACAAATTCACACTACTGTATCTTTTCCATCCTCGGTTTATGAATTGTATTGTTATTTTTTTTAAATGTTATTATTTGTTTGCGCCCGCAGGCAGCCGTGTGCGAGTCAGAGCAGCCTGAAGGACATCAACTGGGACAGCTCTCAATGGCAGCCGCTCATCCAGGACCGCTGCTTCCTGTCCTGGCTGGTGAAGATCCCCTCCGAGCAGGAGCAGCTGCGGGCACGCCAGATCACCGCCCAGCAGATCAACAAGCTGGAGGAGCTGTGGAAGGTACCTGCCGCAAATCAGCAGCACCAGGCCTAAGGCCTAACCGCTACAGTGTACTTATTAGAGGTCGACCGATATGGGGTTTTACATGCCGATGCAGATAATTGAAAGTTTTACTTCTATTTGCATGACATAAATGTGAAGCTAATAACAACAGTTGCATGAAATTCCTAAGTCAACAGTCATTTATTGAAAATGAACTTAAGACTGCACTATACAGTCATAAAAATTAAAATGTTGTTTGTAAAAACAGTTGTTTAATATATAAACAAGGGTAGTGTAAGTTTGTTGACGTGTAAACTCTAACATAATAGTGTGATGGTATGATCAGTAGTAACTAACATCTTTTTGTTAAAGATTTTTACAAAGCACACAATCTAGTAATCACAAAAAAACTATAATAACTTTTGTTGTGTTAGTCAGCCTTGTATACAAGGACAATGATTAGTGACATTCTCGTTGAATAGACAGGTTTAATGATGAAAATAATTGGGCAAAGTCATGCAGTCTTATTTTTATTTCTTACTCTTACTCGAGATATAAGATTGCTTATTAAATCGTCGTACTAAATTGCAAACACGTTGCACTGAGAACACATTGTCAGCATCGACTACACTGTGCTTCTGAACAGATATGTCTGGGCAGCTCTGTGAGGGTGGCGGAGCAACATAGCCGTCACTTATGCTGCAGTGTTTGTGACCTGCTGCCGCCTGTACAACAAACAGTGCCGCCACACACAAACAGTAAAATTGTCCGACTCCCAAAGGAAAAGAAAAATGAAACTTAACACATCGGCGGGGTAATGGTTTTAATAGACTACCCATTTGTTGGGTTACACTACCTATACCTACATTTGGTTGAAGCTTTGCGATTGTAATTTTTTCTCAGTGATTGTGTCCAGGTGCTATTTACTTTATGTTGTCTAGTATCGGAGTATTGTGCACAGAAGGATAACATGTAGTTTTGATGGCCTGATAAAAAGGGTGTGTGCATCATGGCTCTTGTTTGTGCAGTCGCTTCTCTGGAGCTGTAATAGTGTTATTTTGTAATTGTTTACTCTTATGACAGTACTGCTAACGTCAACAGTTGCTTTAAACCAAGCCAATAGAGATCTGGGAGCTGATATCATATCTTGCATCATAATGTGTCTAAGTGGCGTACAGCCTGTGTTGGTCTCCCTATCCCTTCAGAATGATGGAAAAAAACAAGCGATGAACCAATCAATCTGTGATTTGCCAACACAGTATGAAGGGAAGCCAGTTTGCTGTGACCTCCTTGACAGAATCAACCTATGCTCATTGCTCATGTACTACTAGTATTCGTACACAAGACTTAGATGGTTGATATTGGATCTAGAGGGTGGAGATTTTGAGTATTTGGTGACGGTTTTGCTCGGAGACATGCATTAGTGAACAGAGGTGTGTGAGTTTATGCCCAAAGCTAATCAGATAAAATGTTTACTTACTACATGATATTAAATACCGCCTATTTCCAACTACTAGTGTTTTGACAAGTGTTGCAAATATGTTATCCAGGAAGTTTCTGTTAAAGTTATTTCCAATGTATTGAAGTTTCGCTGTGGTTGGCCTGTCCAGAGGGATGGCTGGGCACCTGAAAAGATTATTGAGCCCCCCTCCCCTCCCCCAATGGAAAGATGTGATGACTGACAGTAAGAATAGGGGAAGTTAATTGGGTAATTGTAAATATTGGGGTATTGCAAATCTGCCAATTACAACATGGATACTTTTTGTATCTAAAAGTATCTATTCAGCTTTCCGTTGTAGATTTTAATATCAGCTGAATTAAAGTGGGCGGTGTACTTGGACACCTTCTACGCACCCTCTCCATTCATTCTCTGTTCGTTTATGGCTGTTAAAATGGCGCCATACATTAAGTGATGACGTAAAAAATTACTCGTAGAGCGCAACTCCTGGACTTCTATAGAATGATTTATAGATGCAGATGGCGCATAAGCTATTCGGAAACATGATCTCTTCACACTTCCCACAAAGCTACATCACTGTTTATGGAGAAGCAGCCTGGTGTGTTTGACATCAAACACAGCCTGACACACCTTTTGAAAGACACATTTGGGCAGAGGTGTGCCTTGTCAGCTGTTTGAACAGCAGCAACCTTGAGTCGGAAGGGACAAAATTAGCCTGTGCTCTTAACATTGCTATAAATGTGTTATACAGTGTGGTAAATGTCAGTTGGTCTAGTCCCTGTATTCAGCCATTTTCCCTACAATCAGTTTGCAAACTGTGTTGTCCCAATGTTGACATCAGGCACAGACAACAGACTACAGCCCGGCATTTAGCTGTACTTTTTGGGGGTTTTTTTTATTTTATTTTTTTAACCACATTGTACACTTTGTGAGTGTTGACGGAGCGTTTCCATGGCTTCCCGAACGCAGGAAAACCCCACGGCCACGCTGGAGGACCTGGAGAAGCCGGGGGTGGACGAGGAGCCGCAGCACGTGCTGCTGCGCTACGAGGACGCTTACCAGTACCAGAACATCTTCGGCCCGCTGGTCAAACTGGAGGCCGACTACGACAAAAAGCTTAAAGAGTCCCAGGTACACACACACGACCATACACACACAGGGAGCAGGTATCTGTCAATGGATGCATAGCCAGGGCTACTGCTGAATATAGTTGAGTCCCATTCATAACTTATCAACACACACACACACACACACAGCAACTGATGTTCCAAAGGTGGATATGCAGACACACACAGAAGTAACACACGACTACACACACACACACACACACACACACACACACACACACACACACACACACACACACACACAGCTCTCGGGGCACACTGGGCAGCCCTTTGTTTATTAATAGTTATACGCTGGATGCCATGTGTGTGATGTTGGGTAGTGGATGGGATTGTTTGCTTTTGTTTTGCGTTTTTGCTTTTGAGGTGTCTACGTGCAGATCAAATTTTTAAAAGTAGATTAGTCAGTCTCTGTGTTATTCTTTTTGTGCTGTATAAAAACATTGGAAGGGTATTGTAATAACACTGTCACTTCATTGTTTTGAAAATGTGCCCACTTTTCTTCTCTGTACATTTTTACTCACTCTCGCTCTGTCTCTCTGTCTCTCTGTCTCTCTGTCTCTCTCTCTCTCTCTCTCTCTCTCTCTCTCTCTCTCTCTCTAATCCCCAGACCCAGGACAATATAACAGTCAGGTGGGACTTGGGGCTGAATAAAAAGAGGATTGCTTATTTCACCCTTCCCAAGACGGACTCAGGTGGTAATACTTTTTTTTGTATTGTCCTCCTCCTCCTCCTCCTCCTCCTCCTCGTGTTCACCAGTGGCTCATACCCATTCCATGTCCGGCCTGCATCTCCATCCGTGTGCACATTGCACGTGTCCACTAGTGCCTGTGCCATGTCTGTCAGTGCTGTGTGGTGTGACTGGACATTAACATAACGGAGCACCGGGGGGGTGTATACTGCAAAGGTGGTTAAGTGATAAAACCTGGTTTATTTAACTGCTAACTACCTCTGTTAGTAGAAGAGCCCAGGGCTTTATTGTCTTAACTGAACACATATACCAATGGGCTCTACTTCTGTCAGGTTTGCGACTACCTTTGGGTTAAATACACCAGATTTGCTACTTAACCATCTTTGTTGTACACCCTCCTGGACAGTGTGTTACTTCATAGTCATTTAAAATAACATTTATTTTTAATGTCAAAGGAACCTCCAGCCAAGCTTACTCTCTCTCTCTTCCTTTCTTCTCCTATGTCTTTTCTGCACCTTCATCCCTCCTCCTCTTTCATTCCCCTCTCCCTCTTTCTATCTCTCTATCTTTCCTACTTCTTTTTCCCCACTTTTTTCTTGCCCTCTCACTTCCCTTTCCAGACATGCGTCTGATGCAGGGAGATGAGATTTGCCTCCGCTACAAAGGAGACTTGGCCCCGCTGTGGAAAGGCATTGGGCACGTCATCAAAGTGCCTGACAGTATCCTTCATTCACTCGTCACCTTATACAGTGTGGCAGATGTGTGACTGTATGCTAAACCCCTCCAGACCTTACTGGGTCATACTGTGGGGCGGTGTGGTTGAGGGAGCTTATGGGTGTTTTGTTGCCGCTTTAATTGCTCCTTGACACAAGCCTTTAAGATTACGGAGACGAGATCGCCATCGAGCTGCGAAGCAGTGCTGGAGCACCTGTTGAAATTCCACACAACTTTCAGGTCGATTTTGTGTGGAAGTCCACCTCCTTTGATAGGTACTCTTATTCTCTCTGTGTCTACCTTTAGTGTGTGGTATTGTATGGACTTGATGTTGAATGCGATATGTAAAGCTAATCATTTCATCAGGTTAGGATAGGAGCATACAGAGTACTTTTTTACTTGTTAATAAATACAGCAAATGACTCTGAAGAAGCTTTGCTGTTGGAACGTTAGTCATTTGCTTTAGTCGCCTGTCGTCTGACAATACAATCACGTTAGTCACCTTTTAAGAAGTTAAAAAGTGCTCTGTGTGCTCCGGTCTTTCCTGGATACAGTCTGTTCTAGAAGTGACCCTGGACTTAATTAAGGCTAATTAATTGTGTTTGCCTGTAAAATATTTTTGCACTTGGTCTAACCTCACTTCACACCCCAAACCCTAACCCTAAAGGATGCAGAGTGCCCTGAAGACCTTTGCCGTGGATGAGACCTCCGTGTCCGGCTACATCTACCACAAGCTGCTGGGCCATGAGGTGGAAGATGTCATCATTAAGTGCCAGCTGCCCAAGCGCTTCACTGCTCAGGGTCTGCCCGACCTCAACCACTCTCAGGTGAGACACAACACAACACAACGCCAGTGTATCGGATGCCAGCTAGCACAGCTTGGCATAGAACATTAGTAAACCTCCCTCCCAGCACCTGAAAAAGATATGCTACTGACTGAGCTAATAGCCCAGGTTTCAGCTCACTTGGTAGTGGGTCTCTCTTACATACTGTTATTGATGTGAGGTCTGGATTGCGCAGGAAGGCCTTGGTTTATGCAACACCGACTCCAAAGCATAAAAACACATGAGCTCGTGCCAAGCTTTGTCATCACAGTGCCATAAAGCATGGTATATTTCGCTCTTACTTGTCTACTACACTAGTGTGAACTTGCGTACAGGAACTTGTCATAAATAGTTGTTCTGAAGTTCAAAGTCTACCTTCATAGCTGCATTTTTTGCATATGGAGGGTTTTTTTGTGCATGTCACTTTTCTCAGTCTCAGGACTGTCTATTTGAAATGAGGGACGATCTGTAAAGCCTTATTACACAGTGTTGTTAATGCACAAGCATAGTAATCTGTATTCATATAGCACATTTCATACAAAGGATGTAGCTTGTAGTTTGACAAAGAAACACAGGACAGAGATACACATGTCAAGCTTTGTTATAGTCCAGCAGTGCCTGATAAATCAGTCGGGGGGGCGCTGTGGGGCGCTCCACTAGTGTCCCCCATAGTGCCCGGGAGAGCTCCTCTGTGTGTGTCAGGGCCTGGTGTAGCTAAAGCCAATGGTGCACTGTGTTGTGGTGTTGCAGGTGTACGCTGTGAAGACGGTCCTGCAGCGTCCTCTCAGTCTCATCCAGGGTCCCCCCGGCACCGGCAAGACTGTCACCTCAGCTACCATCGTGTATCACCTGGCTAGACAGGGCAACGGGTAAGACCCAGGGCTGAGTTATGCCTATGCATTTGCATCACCCATGGTGGTTTGTGTTGTTCTATGTGAGATTAAACATTTTTGGAGGTGTATGTATGGCTGTGGTGTTGAGGCTACACCATCATACAGTAGCTCTGCGAGCTATTGCAACAAAATTATGGAAAAGCATAAATCGGGTTTCATGAACCTAATGTCCTGGCTTGGCTTTCTGTACGGACACCAAGCTATCCTCCAAGACCTTACTGCACATGTCTGTAGGCGAGCTGTGTGTGGGGGTTGGTGTGAATGAGACGCCATATTACGTTTTTTATGTCTCTGTGTGTGAACGTCTGCAGCAAAAGTCGTGTTGTACCAGTAAACTTGCCATGGCGCTCGTCCCCCTCTCTGTTGTTACTCTGATCAGCTGTTCCCTTTTTTTAACTCCTGCTGCTGGGTTGCACTCACATTACGTTATCATTTAATTCTGCCCAGATCCTGCAAGCTCATGTCAACTGGTTTACACCAAAAGGGAATCACATTTAATCTCAGAGTACTTTTAATCAGTGCACCAAGTCGTCACTCCAACTCATGTTAGTCAGTTAGTTAGTGTAAAAAGCTATAAGGGACCTGCAATTCTGGAGGAATTAACACTAGTAACCCTGTTTGTACATAATCATACTTTGTGTGTGTGTGTGTGTGTGTGTGTGTGTCTGTGTGTGTCTGTGTGTGTCTGTGTCTGTGTGGGTCTGTGTGGCTGTGTGGCTGTGTGGCTGGCTGTCTGTCTGTCTGTCTGTCTGTCCGTCCTGCAGGCCTGTGCTGGTGTGTGCTCCCAGTAACATCGCTGTGGACCAGCTGACTGAGAAGATCCACCAGACAGGGCTGAAGGTGGTGCGGCTCTGTGCCAAGAGCAGGGAGGCCATCGACTCTCCCGTCTCCTTCCTGGCCCTGCACAACCAGATCCGCAACATGGACAGGTAACACGCTCGTAGTTATTAGGCCATTACAGTAACAAGTAGAAAAGCACTCGGAGAGCGCCGACCTCTGCCAAGCAGTAATTTATTTATATTTATAAATATTTATTTATTTATAATATTTGCTATATATATCTATATATATATATATATATGTTGTGTGTGTGTGTGTGTGTGTGTGTGTATATATATATATATATATATATATATATATAAGATATATATTTAATATATGTGTAATATATTTAATGTATGTGTGTATGTGTGTTTATTGCAGCATGCCAGAGCTCCAGAAGCTGCAGCAGCTGAAGGATGAGACTGGAGAGCTGTCCTCCTCAGACGAGAAGCGCTACCGGGCCCTGAAACGCACTGCTGAGAGAGAACTACTTATGGTACACAACACACACACACACACACACACACACACACACACACACACACACATCCACACATTTAGCCAAAACACACACAGAAACAGACACAACACTTATGAATACCCACTTCCAGTTCAAACACACACACACACAGTCGTGTGCGCACACACTCCAGCAACTACTCGAACATACACACACTTCCAGCAGTGTACTTGGACTTTTATATCCAAAAAGATTTGGAAATGAGGAAGAATAAGTAATGGAGTAATTACATCAGCAGATTGCTGATGTAATTACATTGCAGATTGCTGATGTAATTACTCCATTACTTATTCTTCCTCATGGTACAAACAATCAGTCAGTAATTTATTGTGGGATCGGGTTTTTGTTTGTCACGCCTTCTCCCCCACACTTCCTTTCCCTTTATGCTTGTGGCCCCCCCCCCCCCCCTAAGACTGTGATCTGATTGTAGATTCTGTCTGTAGTGTACCTTCCGTGATGTCTCCTCTCCTTGATCAGTATATAGATGTGATCTGCTGCACACTAAGACTGTGATCTGATCGTAAACTCTGTCTGTAGTGTAACCTCTGTGATATCTCCTCTGCTTGATCAGTGTGCAGTAGATCACATCTGCATTCTAACACTGTAATGCTGTCTGTAGTTTAACCTTTGTGATGTCTCCTCTCCTTGATCAGAATGCGGATGTGATCTGCTGCACGTGTGTGGGCGCGGGCGACCCGCGGCTGGCGAAGATGCAGTTCCGCTCCATCCTCATCGACGAGAGCACGCAGGCCACGGAGCCCGAGTGCATGGTGCCCGTGGTGCTCGGAGCCAAGCAGGTAAACAGGCCAGGTCACATGCAGGTTGCTTACAGGTGTGTGGTCACATGGAGGTTGTGTGGTCACAGCGCTGTGTGGTCACGCACAGGTTGCCTACAGGTGTGTGGTCAGGTACCGAAGTGTGGTCAAGCAGAGGTTGCCTACACTGCTCTGCCAAGGCAACATGCAGTAACTGCGTGAACATTGAAACTGAGAAAAATGACCTTAAGGTTGTCATACTGCAGAATCAAACATATTGTAGGTAATACAATACAAGTGGTAAATATTTTATGTACCTTCTTAGAGATTTGGTCTCAAGACAAAGGAGGTGTTATAAAGTCAATTTCCAGTCTAACTCAATTTGTCAAAAAATATAGGGTTAAGGTTAGATGGAGTTTCAGGCCTCATTGTAAGTAGAATGTCCCATAGGGGGCTTTACAATGGTCTTTAACAGAGCTCTAACTATTTGGGCTTTTACTTGCCGATGGTCAGCTCTTTTTGCCGATGGCCAGCTCTTTCACTTGCTGATGGCCAGCACTCTGAGTTTGGGCCTTCACTAGCTCATAAAAAGGGCTATGCACAGAGCTCCAAGTTTCTGGGTTTTATAGGCCGATGGACAGCTCAAAGTACAGCACTCCAAGGTTCTTGCTTTTATAGGCCGATGGACAGCTCAAAGTACAGCACTCCAAGGTTCTGGCTTTTGTAGGCCGATGGACAGCTCAAAGTACAGCACTCCAAGGTTTTGGCTTTTGTAGGCCGATGGACAGCTCAAAGTACAGCACTCCAAGGTTCTGGCTTTTGTGGGCCAAAAGGTAGCTCTAAGTAACGGAGCTCCCTGCTCACGAGGGGACAACAGCAGAGGCCTACTTCTAGTATCCCAAAGTTTTTATTTACAAAAATAGCCACAGTGGAAGTACTAAAAGTAGTACTGACCTAGGAGTGCTTTGCCCGCTGAGGTGCTGTGGGATCTTGCAGCAGTGGCGTCGGAGTTAAATTTGATCAATTATCCAGGTCTTTAACCTCACAGTTTTACCTCTGCAGCTCCGGTGGCAATTTTTATACCACAAATGAAGAAAGACTGAGTAAAACTATGCCAGAAAAATCAGGAACACAGTGTACAACAGTTCACATCCGATAAGAGAGAAATGGTTTATGATTTCACAGTAGTGTGCTACAGAGGAGACACAGCATGGTTTTACATGATGTTGCTATTCTACAACTGACGTTATTGTGTGTGTGTGTGTGTGTGTGTATGCACTTGCCTGTGTGTCTCTGTCTGTGTGTGTGTCTGTGTGTGTGTGTCTGTGTGTGTTTTCCCCCATGCAGTTGATCCTGGTGGGCGACCACTGCCAGCTGGGCCCGGTGGTGATGTGCAAGAAGGCGGCGAAGGCGGGCCTGTCCCAGTCCCTGTTCGAGCGGCTGGTGGTTCTGGGCATCCGGCCCATCCGGCTGCAGGTGCAGTACCGCATGCACCCCGCCCTCAGTGCCTTCCCCTCCAACATCTTCTACGAGGGCTCGCTGCAGAACGGAGTCACCGCCGGTACGACCTCCACGTCTCCTCCTTCCTGTGGCTCTACAACACGCTTCCTCCCTGCAGCACACCTGACTGTAGCTCTACAATATGCCTCATCCCTCCTGCAGCACCTTGCATACGTAGACTGCAGCTCAGGGTGCAAGTCTAACTCTGGCGTTCCTCCTCTCATTCTCTGGCATCCCTCCTTTTATTCTCTGGCTGTCTTTCCTTTCATTTTATTTTGACGTTTTGTCGATCATGCTTAGTGTCTCTTTTTATCCTTCTGCTTCTTTCCATGTGTTCTTTCCTTCTCTTTTTATCTTTTTTTCTCTCTAAGTGGACTTAATTTGCATAATTTGTATTGTCCAAAATACTCTGAATACTGGGTTCCTTGTGTTTGGAATGTATTTGTTGGATGAGGGCTACTACAGATGTGGAAATTCATATCACACCTGTAAAAGGTTGTGGTACAAAAGATCACCGCAGATCCACTCTCTACTTTGTAAATGTCCATGCTGTGCATATAAAGGTTCTGTAAAGAGACACTTTGCACCTTTGTGCTAAATTTGTGCACCTTGTGAACACACACATTTTTATGCCTCTGTGTTCTTCTTTGTGTGTGTGTGTGTGTGTGTGTGTGGTGCAGCGGACCGCATGAAGAAGGGCTTTGACTTCCAGTGGCCGCAGCCGGATAAGCCGATGTTTTTCTACGTGACGCAGGGTCAGGAGGAGATCGCCAGCTCAGGAACCTCCTATTTGAACAGGTGCTGCACACTGGCTCACCTAGCCTCAGGGTTCACCAGTACAATCCCACACACACACACAGACACACACACATATACAGACACACACACACACACACACACACACACCACAGCCTTAGGGCTGCAGTATGCCTGGGTTTGGCTCAGCTGCTGGAGAGTTGGTGGAGTGAAAAGATGAAAAGACAAATATCATCTGGACACACTTCAGCCTGAACGAATCAGAAGAAAAACAATGCCTCTCATGCACTGGCTTTCTGAATCACTAATTGGGTCATTCATTGAGTCCGTGTTTGGCACTGTTTGTTCTTTCCGGATATGTTTCCTTTCCTCGTGAAAAGAGTAGCCAAGACATTCACATTAGTCTTTGATGTGGTGAATGATGTTTATGGAGTGGCACACAAGGGTTTCTTGGATGGCGACCCAAACTTTGAAAAACCTCTTGAATGTGTTTTGTGTTTTTTTTTTTCTCTCTCTCTCTCACACAGGACAGAGGCTGCGAATGTGGAGAAGATCACCACGAGACTGCTGAAGGCGGGAGCCAAGCCGGACCAGATCGGCATCATCACCCCCTACGAGGGCCAGCGCTCATACCTGGTGCAGTACATGCAGTTCAGCGGCTCTCTCCACACCAAACTCTACCAGGTATACACCTCTCCCACACACACACACACACACACACACACACACACACACACACCACACGCCTCCCACACAGTTCTACCCCAACCACACAAACCAAACTCTACCAGGTATACACCTCTCCCACACACACACGCACACACACACACACACAAACACTCCACGCCACGCCACACCTCTCCCACACACACACGCACACACACACACAACCACACAAACCAAACCACACAAGCCAAACTCTACCAGGTATACACCTCTCTCTTTCACACACACACACACACACACACACACACACACACACACACACACACACACAAACACTCCACGCCACACCTCACCTCACCTCACCTCTACACCTACAACACACCTAACTCCACCTGGTATATTCCTCGTATTTCACACAATACTTTATTGCATACCTCTCACACATCTCTTCACACACAATCAAATATTTATTAAATATAATTAATCTTGTTCTTTGAAAGCTTCCATTCATTGCTGAAGTAACATCAACCTTTTGGCTAGTTATTTGCACTTGCTGCCTGTTATGAAAGTAGCACAAATATTATTATTTTCATTGTAAGTTCTTCTGAATCAATTAGGTGGAACTTCAAACACCTGTGTTGGCCAGTTTGAATAAGGATATTCCACAGAGCTGTGTAAACAGCTGTACTCTCTGAACGAGTCGTTCCGTTCAACTGTTGGAACTTATGATGTTTGTTTTTCTGTACACATCAGGAAATCTCCTCCAGACACGCGCTTTTACTGTTGTGAAGTAGGCTTGGATAGTCAATTATAAACAACATCCAATCCAGTGAACCTAAATGAGCTTGTGAACTTTGCACAGGAGTGTGGTTAAATACCCTGTCCCGCCGGTGTGCTATCTCTAGGAAGTGGAGATCGCCAGCGTTGATGCCTTCCAGGGCCGAGAGAAGGACTTCATTATCCTGTCGTGCGTGCGTGCCAACGAGCACCAGGGCATCGGCTTTCTCAATGACCCTCGCCGACTCAACGTCGCCCTCACCAGGGCCAGGTTGGTTACGCTGCCAGCTGTGTTTGTCGGTCTGTTTTAAAAAAAACAAAACAAAAAAAAAAAACCCTTCGGTTATAACCAGACACACCACAACAGAATGGGACCTACTGAGCAAAATTCCCCCTTAAGTGGTTCACAGCAGAGGCTGGCAGAGTAACTCCTGCAGAGTCACTTTGGTTTAGAAGTCAGAGGGGAAGCCCCCAGTTACTAACACATTAGTCTCCACTGCCTCTAGCATCGCCTGATGCACTGTACGAAATGTTAAGTTGTTCACTTTACTGTGGTCGATTACTTGATTTACTTCATGGTGCACTGTATGAATGAATGAGTAAACACCTAAGATTTGGCATGAGTCTCATGTCGGAACTCTTTAAGAGCCACAATGTCGTAAAACACCTGTGAGTAATTGAGCACACCTGTGCATATTCACCTCTGCAGGTATGGCGTGATCATCGTGGGCAACCCGAAGGCGCTGTCCAAGCAGCCGCTGTGGAACCACCTGCTGAACTACTACAAGGAGCAGAAGGTGCTGGTGGAGGGACCCCTCAACAACCTCCGCGAGAGCCTCATGCAGTTCAGCAAGCCGCGCAAGCTCGTCAACACTATCAACCCTGTGAGTAGACCTCACACACACACACACACACACACACACACACACACACACACACACACACACCAGTCTGTGAGGTAGTCAACACCCTCAACTCTGTGAGTAGACCCTACCTCCAGCAGTCTGTGAGGTAGTCAACACCCTCCTTTGTGTGGCAAGATGTTCGCTCAAGCATGTAATTTACAACACTGACCCTGAACATTATGATAATCACAGAAGTCATTTCTGATTATATGACCCTAGTGTTTTACCGTTGTTACAACAGTCAACTCTTGCTCAGTGAAAATAAATGGATAAAAAAAAATGCATAATTAAAATAGTAGATGAATACCATTATTTTCATGGCGTGTGGAAGGTGTTTTAAAAGCCATGTTGGAAAGCTTTTGCCGTCTGTGTTTGGTGAGGTGTCTCTAACTGCATGGTGTTGGTGTGGTCCACAGGGCGCCCGCTTCATGACCACTGCCATGTATGACGCCAGGGAGGCCATGATCCCCGGCTCCGTGTACGACAGAAGCAACGGAGGTGAGTGTCACCGTGCAAGAATAGGCCCAGACTTGCCAGTGTGATATTTGTTTGTTTGTTTTTTATTTATTTATTTTTAAGTAGCCTGTGGGCTGATGAGCGTGATGTAGTGTAGCTATAAGAGATCGTAACACCAGTAGCTTATTTGGCGACTGTGTGGCGACTGTTTCGTCCCTTGCAGGACGCCCGTCAAACATGTACTTCCAGACCCACGACCAGATTGGCATGATCGGCACGGCGCCCAACCCCATTGCCGCCATGAACATCCCCATCCCCTTCAACCTCGTCATGCCCCCAATGCCCCCCTCCGGATACCTGGGACAGGTCAATGGACCGGCGGCAGGTAAGGCCACTTTAAATTTCCAGTTTAAGACTTGATTTCTAAAAAAAATCTTAATAAAAGGGGGCAAGGAGGAGAGAAAGAAGAGATTCGACATTTGCAGTGTAGGAGACAAGACCATGTGTTTGTGTAAGAAAGTGTAAAATACATTTTCCAAGGGCTGCATGATTTTAAGAAAAAGTGCCTTATGCAGTAACTACATGGGATGTTGCAATGGCAGTATTTTTCTTTGCAATAAATAAGTAAATAACTAATGTAATGTCTTATACTTATGTTGTCAGCTGGAAGAGAATTTTCTAGGTTACTCACTGAGTGACGGGAGGAATTAAATGCTTATGTTTACAATTTTTTTGTTAATGCTTCCTGTGTGTTTTGTGTGGGATTTTAGCTACCAGGTGAATGAGGGTGTATTATTATCCAGTCCCCTATTGCAGTGCTGTGAAGTCATTGTTCTTGTTGTGTTTGTAGTTACCAGTGAATGAAACTGTAAGCCTAAGGGATGAATGTGCACGCTGTAGAATTTTACATGATTTTCTGTATTCTGTCAAATGAGAAGACATTCTTTTACTGAACTGAACTGAACTGTACAACTTGGACTGATATCTTATTGCTGTTTTCTGGAAGAAGTTCAACAACGCTTATGAAATACAGTGTTGTGCAGACAAAACAAAAACAGATGTGCTGTATCGTGTCATCTTCCTCTCCTCCTCCTCCTCCTCCTCCCCCAGGCCGCGGGGCGCCGAAGGGGAAGACGAGTGGTCGCGGAGGGCGCCAGCGTAGCCGTGGCATGGGTAACCACGGCGGCGGGCAGGTCACCATGTCGGGCAGCCAGGCAAGTCAGGACCTGGTGTCGCAGCCATTCTCCCAGGGCCCCCTGACGCAGGGCTACATCACCATGAGCCAGCCCTCGCAGATGAGCCAGCCAGGCCTGTCCCAGCCTGAGCTCTCACAGGTGACACTTATACATACATGCACACACGCATATATACACATGCACACACACACACACACACACACACACACACACACACACATATATACACACATATACACACACATATATATACACACATATACACACACTCTTAACCTCTACATTCCCACTTAACTGCAGTTCCACTTTAAGTCGCTAGAGGCACTGTTCACTTTACATAAGTCAATATGCACACACAGCTATTAACAAATAGTATGATGGTTCTCTACCGTCGCATGCAGTTGTCTCTTTTTACTAATCACATTTCTCAGTTAATACCATGTGTGTCTGCCTTTAATATTTAAAATGAATCAGTGTCTCAGCCTCTCTCTCCAGAGGCCCAAACTCACACTTTGTTTTGGTTTCTCCTGAAACAGGACAGTTACCTTGGTGACGAGTTCAAGTCCCAGATTGATGTAGCTCTTTCCCAGGACTCCACCTACCAAGGTGAAAGGGCATACCAACATGGCGGAGTGACTGGTCTGTCGCAGTACTAGAGTGTAAGTAACATGCACGTGGCTTCTTTTTTAACACGTACAAGTTGTACATGTCTATACATTAGTAATGCATCTCTGATTACATCGCACTGCATCTCTGATTAACTACCTGGCAGCAACCATGGGCATCTTTAGGAATAGTAAAAACGGGAAACAAAAAATGGATTCTTATATTTTGTTATAATTATACATACATAGTCCATTTAAAACACACAAGTGCAAACCCTTTTTAAACATATGCAAATGTACTTAAACATATTGACATATAATATTGTTGGGCCCATAGAAATCATCTGACATTTGTGAGTCTAAATTGAAGTCGTGTACAATATTGGCTGACATGAGCTGCTCTGTCATGTGTTTCTGCAGGTTGATGGACAGGGAGCTAGGCTTATGCTGAGCTTAGTCCCTCAGCATTTTAAATCTGGGTAACAATAACTAAAGACCAACCACGGATGCCCGTTTTCCACTGTTACAACTGACGCACCACGGTGTGAAAGCAACAGGAGAGAGAAACCAACCAATCACCTGAGTGAAAAAAAAGAGAGAAAGAAATAAAAAAGGAAGGGGATAGCTGGACAGGAAGAGAAAGGAGACAGAGACAGAGAGAGGAACGGAGAAGAGGAAGAGGAGGAGAACCAGGCAGAGAGGGAGGGGTAAAAAGAGACAGAGAGAGGGTGTCAAGGGAGGAGCCGCTGCTCGCACGCGACCCGACAGTCGATAGGACGAGGAGGGGGACCCACAGACCGCGGACGGAGGCCTCCTGCGGGAGGTAGACAGAGAAGCGGAGGGACGGAGGGAGCACATCTAGGACACGCGCACCGAAGGGGGACAAGTTTTTTACTGAAAAAGAAAGACGGAAAGAAAGAAAGAAAAAGAGAGAGAAACAAAGGAAGAAAAGAAGAAGAGGCAGAGCGACTCTCTTCACCTCTCTTTGGACAGGAAGCCCAACCCCTGTCTCGTCCTCTTCCCCAATCGCCACGGGATACCCCGCCTACCCTACCCAACCCACCCACCCACTGACCCCTCCTTCACCCCACTCTTGACCCTCGCGCCCCCCAGCACCCCTCCGTGAGGAGCGAGTCATGGCCTCCCTGCCCCGAGCCGAGAGACAGCGAAGACTCAGACTCTCGCACGGTCCCGCAAAAGCTCACACTTTCGCTTGCTATGAGCCGAGATGGATAAAGAGACAGAGAAAGATGGGAAGGGGAGGGGAGAGAGACAGAGAGAGAGAGCGACAAAAGATGGAGAGGGTGAAAGCTGCCTGGAGCAGCCCATCTGGGGAAACTTTAGCTTTTTCCTGCCTCAAAGTTGATGAAGGGCTTCTGTGTTCTTGTTCAGTCGTGAAGCCGAGCAGACGTTTGAGGGGATGGATGGATGGCGTTTGGTTTTGAGGGAGCTGAAGTGATGATGCTGAGTGTTCTAATCTCACGTCAAAACGGTGTTGCGCTGTGCCACATCGCTAAAGGACGATTCAACTTTGAGGGGAGTTTTTTCCACACAGAGTCTGTTGTCACAGAGGTTTTGGGGAAAAATGTATGGGGAGAGCTTGCCAGTGTGTTGCCAGCTTTCCAAAGGAGTTTCTTTTTTAGGTGATTCAAAAAGGAAAAGGGTTAGTCTAATAGTGGCTGTAGGTTTTTTTGTTGCTTTGTTCTTTTTTTTAATTTTCTTTGTCTCAAGATTTACGATGTTAAAATAAAGAGGCAAGCTGATGTGAGACAATTTTTTTTTCTTTTGAAATGCATAATTTTTTTCCACTACAATGCAAAGGCCCAAAGAACCCACGTGGCTTTTGAAGTAGCAGAAGTCACTTGCTTTTTTTTTTTTTTTTTTTTTCTTTTCTTTGTGGGAAGCGGCCTCAACTTCATCACGCCACCTTTCCCATGGCTAAGCCGACACAGTGGCCATTGAAATGCCAGCATTGTCCACTTTCGGTATCTTTACAAGACCTTTTTCCAGGAGGTTGAGTGGATGGTACAACGTTTGCACTGCCAGGCAGACAATGTGACACTTTTGTAAATGTATGTGAAAGTACCATGCATGACCATTGTGTGAAATGTGGAATGGCTAATACTGATGTTGAGCATTTTTGGATGTAAACTTTTTGCGAGGTGCAGTCAATATGCTCTGGTTAAGGCCATCATGAGGGGTGTTTTGTGTGCTTTGTGTTACTGTGACATGCAGTTTAAGTTCATTTTTAAATCGCTCATCTCTTGTGTGTGTGCGTGCGTGCAAGCGTGTGTGTGTGGGGTTTTTTTTTTTTTAATTAAACAGCCATCATCTGATATGCTTGGGGAAAAAATAAGTTGACAAATTGAAGTAGTTGTGACATTTTTTTTTTCTTCCCATGTGAAGTTTTTGGTTGACAAATGTTTGACATTTAAGGCAGATGTGAGGCAAGAGTGATTTCTTTTAATGTTTGCAAGAGCGATTTCTTTTGTGCTTCGCTTTGCTTTTTTTTTTGCTTTGCTTCTTGAGCTGCAGTGTTTGTAGTGAGCACGTTTGGTCTATACCTGTAGTATCTCCAGGCTGCTTTTCGCCTTAGTCGACGGGACTTTCTGCTGACCTGATTTGTTTTTTTTGTTTTTTTCTTAATTTAGCTTACCAGCATCATAGACAGACTTATTTGCTGTTAATTAATGATCTCCTGTCGTTAAAATATACAATGCAGTGTCTCACTGCTTTTAGTTTTTTTTTAGCTCTTCAGTGCCCCCTACAGATCGTTTTACATGCAATTATACATGCACAATATGTTTTTATGGAGTCTCCTAGCCCTCTATTTAGGTTTCCATTCAATGCCACTGATGCTCTTTGTGTTTCTGTAGGCTTTACATGTCCCATTGACAATCACCATTTTTATTAAAGGTTGGCAAAGCCTTGCGTGAAACATAGTTGTAGTGACTGTTGAATGTGTTGCGGTTTTCATTTCCACCACCAATGCACTACCAGGGGCATTGCGTTACTAGGATACTTGTGGAGATTTGGGGGGGGGGGGGGGGGGGGGGGTTACACTTGGGGTGTTTATTTGGTCCATGTCCCCAATACCAAAATAAGTGTGTTCTTGTCATTAAGGGAATGTCATATTTTAATTATAATAAAGAAGGGACAATGTTGCTGCCCCCCCCGGCCAATTTGATCATTTGTAGCTTTTTGTCTGGCTTGGTTGACTTCATTTTGGTTACTAAGCACAATCCATTATCATAATGATATACAAATTGTCCAACAAAACCTAAACTGAAGTATGTTACTATAAAATGTTTGGCTTAGTACCAAGATGGGAACACAACATTGTTAAACAAAGCAGGGGGTAACAGTAATGGCTACAGCATAATTTTATTTCCAAAAATCACTGCAGCATCTGATCAGGGTTAGATGTTGTGCAATCAGACGTGCCTAAAGTCTCTAAAAACTATCCATCCCATACAACATGACACACATCCATGATAAGCAGATGGCCTGCTTATACAAAAATGATTGTTTATAAGAAGAAGAAAAATTCTCACAAATCATACATTTTAGTGATTTGCTATCAAAATGTGAAAAGCTGAGTTTTTTCTTGCATTGTAAGATCTTTAACTTGTCAATGTATCCCTCACAATATACGTAAAATATTCAATAAAAGGCTTCCTTTCGCTTGTGTTAAATATCACAGTGTCTGTTTTTCTTTGTTCTTTGTTGAATTTGATTTCTATGAAGGCCGATAAATCACTCCATTTGTCGATTAATCAGTAGGGCACTAGGGGGCCCAGGATTTTAAAGCTGGTGGCTGTTCATGTTGCGGAGCCGCCGGCGACTGTTGGCGCCACGGATTTAGTGGACATGGCGTAGCCAGCAGGTGGAGTCAGTGAGGCTTTAAAGGCAGCCTGAGAGATTGGCACAGCACAGTAGTGTGCTGCTGTGGCTTGCTTCGTCGGGAGGCGTCAAATCTAACGAAGATCGAAAGTCACAACTAGTCCGGTGTTTAACTTGAGAAACGCCTCTTAACAAGTTGACGGAACTCTTGGCCGACGTTGCCGTGTCAGAGGGAATACATCGCGAATCGGCAACGTGCACTGCCCCGCAAGGTTACTGAAGTGCAGTGAAAGAAAGAAAAGAAACCAAGGAGAGAAGTCTGCTAAAGATGAACCCACATCAACCCTTGCGATGTGGTTTACAGAGTACAGTTCTGCATCCACTTCTGTGAAACAATGCATGTGGCGTTAGTTGGCAGTGGGGCTTCGGCTATATCTTCAGAGCAAATGTCTATTTTCGTTGTTGTTGGGTAAAGGCAAATCTTGCCCTTTGCAGTGAGATTCCCAGGCGATAATTGGAAAGCATCCGTATCCGGACAAGAAGCAGGAAGAATTTTATGTGCAGTACATCAGGCACCTGAGTTAATACTTTGAGCAGTCATAAGGTCCTGTTGATATTCACAACGAAATGGGGTAAGTTGTCATGAACATGTTCACACATCATTGCCTTAGTATTAATGGAATAACGGTACCTTTACTGTGTGTTACCTGACATTTGACGCAATGTTTGATTGTCCGTAGCCAAATACAGGTAACATTTTGACATAATGGCACAGCTGGGCGGGTGTGACATTTTCTCTTTAAAAAGTAAGATGTCTTTAGTTATCAACTGTCTGTCATAGCCTATGTCGTTGGATATCTTTTCAAAACTTATAAGAACTATTCTCACTTTTCGTTCACCTGGTGATATAGAATAGAAGATGCTGTAGGCTATAGGTTGTAAGTTATTTTATTTTATTTTATTATCTTTACTTTTTGCTGCATGCTGTGTTTCAATTAAATGCACCATTAATTTAATATTTGTTTAGCCTGCCATCTGGTTAGATTAAGGCTGAAGAGCGGTAGCCTTATGTAATCGTGTTATAACTTATGGTAATGATAATGTAAGCACACAGCAGGTCTAATTTGAACCCGTTCTGTTACAGCCCAAATTCAGGTTCAAGTTCGTGTTTGCAACAGATTGCAGGAATGTCAAAAGTAGGCTATGCATGCGGCGTAGCCTACAACATAACCTGCAATTACTGTCTTTTTTGGTAAAGTGTGGTCGTAAGTGAGTCTGTCCTTTGCTTTTGCCCCAGAAAAGGTCCCACTCCGATCCTGTAAGCATGTTTCCACTACACAGAGAAAGGTAGGCTTCACCGACTATTACTTTTGCGTGTATCCCAGTCCTCCTCTCCCTGTTATTTAACGTCAGTAACACCGGCTTATGGATTGAAGTTTTGGGGTAGCCTAGTTTCTGCTGAGGCTGCTTTGATAAGTCATTTAGCCTGTGTTTCTGAATATGCGACTGTCTATGTGTCTTTTCTTCATCCAGTCATTCATTGTCATTCTGTAGAAGTTTGTTCTCTTACGGTGCCTTTGGGATATTCTTAAAGACTTCAGAAAGACAAAAGAGACTTTGTTGGTTGTGAAATCCAAAAGTGCTGGATTTCAGCAAAATGTTCAGGGACAGTATAATTGGCTTTCAAGAAGCTGTATGATTTTCTTCTGGTGAAATGTTTGTGCTGTGCAGAGATGACCTTGAGTCTGTGCTCTGTGCTTGGTGGTCTCTAACAAAAGATTGTCTCTTTAACAAATTTGCCTGCTTTGTCAGTATCAAAAACCTGCATAATTGGTTACAATACCGGTATGTTTGTACTGCTACTGACCTAGGCAAATTTCCTAACAAGGTTTTTCCTTACAAATGGAACCTCGTTATGTCAGTGTTTTCTTATGCGTACTTGATCATTTCTGGGGCAATGGTTCCCAGATAGATGATCAGGGACACTAAATCACGGATTTTTGGAATTGTTGGTTCTAGTTGTGAGTTTGGCTTATTTTGGATGGATCCGACTCTGACTTTTGGATCTGACTCTGAAAGATTCAGTTCTGATCTGGGATAAATGGATGTGGTTCGGGAAAAAATCTGGTTTAGAAATAATTTGGGTCTGTTCTGTTCCAGGGTGAGGTTCTTTTGGGGCGGACGGATTTTAAGGCGATGAATTGCCCCAGATTTAGGACCTAAATTTCAGCGCTGCTCTCAGAGGCTCAGCGCTATCTTCCTGGTGCTCTGCTTTGTCGCATCACCACAGACACTACACCACGAGAAAGAGACCTGGCACTGGCAGAATGACTGACCAGTAGTTATCGGGTCAAGTGTTGGGGTCACACTAGTTGCAATGGAATTATACTGCAGACAGTCTGCTTCTTTGCAGGCAGCCCCCACCCCTACCTGCTTTCTTCCTCCATTTCTCTACGTCTGTCAGTCTACCACGAGTCTCTTCTTTCACCCATTTTCTGCATCTCCATTTCTCTCTCCTCCACCCCACCCCACCCCACCCCACTCCCTCTGGACACTGGAGAGTGTGGAGGCTGTGTTGGAGTAATGCAGTGCAGAGGTGAGCTGGCACATAATGTGTCTAACGTCTTAATAAGTGTTGGCAGGCCAACTGTGGTTCTCACTTGCAAGTGCAGTAAGCTGTAGTTTTTCAATTATCTATCACGCTCAAATCCACCTTCTGAGCAACAAACAAAGTGTAGTGATCAAGTCAAGTACTTTTTTTTATGTCAAGTTGGTTTTTATTGTAATTTCAGCCATATACATAGTCAGACGAAACAATATTTCATCGGGAACAATTGGTAATACACGCAACTGTTGAAACACAGTAGAAGCAAGACAAATCACAGTGAGAGTGTGTTTGACTCGATGGTGTCACTGCTCTCGTTTGGCGTCATTGTATAGGTACCATCAGTAGTGATTTCCTGAAGGTTTTGCCTTCCCAGTGCCATATTTACAGATTTAATTAGGGATTTGTGTGTTTGTGTGACTGATAATAATCAGCTGTGGGATTATCACTTAAGAGGCACTGAGTACCCATACCAGTATCGGATATGGGGCGTTCGTATGCTTAAAATTCTTTGATAACACGCATAATTGTACTTCAAAGCTACATTATGGAGCCAGCACTTTCACAACACAGAATATACCGATTGCACATGTTTTCTGTTGGGATACATGAAACTTACATTACATTATTATTGTGTTGAACCTAGGCCAACATTGTCTTCCTGCAGGTTTAACAGCTGTAGAGCTTTTAAGTGCTCACAACTTGTAAAACAGTCCTATATTTTTGAGCTGTATAACCTTAACTGGTAGCATAAAAGTATGCCCTGATTTCAAAGGCTTCACTCAACCTCTGTAAGGGTTTGATGTAACTCTGATGTAGACCACTGAAACTGCGGATTTATGTGCAGATGGTTTCAAAAGAACTGATTGAAACAGTGAACTGTGGAGTTTGCCCAAGACCAAACCTGGCTGGACAGGGATTGAGGGGTGGGGGTGGTTGCTGCGGAGGGATCGGACCCCCCCCCCTAGATTTTCACTTACCTCGCAGCAGGTTCCCTGAGGTAGGCTGTCCACCTCGCCCCTGGTTCCTTCTCAACCAGTACAATTGACTTGCAAGCAAAGTGGGTCAGGTGTGTTTCAAAAATAAATTGAAGCAGTGCTCAGTGTCTAAACAGTGGGAGGGAGTGAGAAAAAAATCAAGCCTTTCTTCTTTTTTATGTATTGGATTTTGTGAAATTGGACAGAGTGTGCTTCTGAGGAATTGGGAAGATGTGAACTGGTCAGGTTTATCATTTTTCTGAGGTCAGAAGACTGGCACCTGTGGCAGTCAGTGCATCAAACCACAACAGACAGCACTGTGGGGATACAACACTCCCATTTAGACCTTCACCAATAAGCCTACGCAAATGGATGGTTGACAAAAAAACAAGTAGATCTATGTAAAATGAAAACAGACACACACATAGGCATTCTGGGTTTCACAGTTGTAATGCCTTGCACGTGGGTAAACACACACACACACACACACACACACACACACACACACACACACACACACACACACACACACACACACAAATATATTTCTGGGGACCAATGCTGCCAGTGGCTTTCTGAGCTGGGCATAGGGGTTTAAATGCCTCCCACCAGGAGGACCCCTCTTGGCCTTCAAGGCGGAAGCCTGCCCTCCCTGCATGTTTGTGTTGTGTGTCCAGGACGACTGGAGATCAGGTGTTCCTATGGCGCCCCGTAGCCTGAGCTGTGGAAGGTGATCTCTGCTATCGCCACCGCCACAACAACAACACCCCAGTACTCCTGTACTCCTGTGACACACAGTCACCCCTTCCACCCAACACACACACACACACATACACACACATACACACACACACACACACACACACACACACACACACACACACACACACACACACATTGGCCCTAATCTCTATGGCTCTGGCCATGGGAGCTGTCTGCCGGTTAAGCGGCTGGGCCCGAGGAGACGAGCGCGAGAGGGATTACGGAGAGATGAGAAGGAAAATTACACTGGCGCTTTAACTGGCAGGGTGGCACACAGCATAGGGCAGTACACAGCCATGCATGGGGAGGGGGGGTGGGGGCTCAAATGAGGGTCCAGCAGCTGGGATGCCTCAGCCACTGAAGGTGGAAATGGAGCACAATTAGATAACAGAGGTGATGTGGTGGTGGTGGTAGGGCAGGGGGTAGGGGGTAGGGGGTGGGAGGGGATGTCTTGGAGGTGGATTTATAGCAAAATGACAGTAGATGGCTTCTGATGAGGAGGCAGGTATAAAGTGAGAATTTGTTTGGCTGGTAGCCAAACTGATGAAAGGGTCTTTCGAAATTGGCAGTTCAGTCATGCTACATGTTTGCAATTCAAATGGGTATCAGAACACTGCAGAATTCCCAAGATGGCTGAGTTACAGCTGGCATTCCAGGAAGTGGAGCTAAGCTGTTTTTGTTGTTCCTTTGATCTCATTTATACTAATATTATGAAACAGGATGCTCACAGCTGGCAGTCCTGTTTATTCTTGCTCAATGCAAACCCTGTACGTGTGTGTTTTATTGCTGGAACCTAACATTTAAAAAATTATACGGTTTTTAAAGCGCAAAATAAACAGATTTTAGGGGCAGTCTTTGTGGTGTTCATCCTATGTCTTGCTCTAGTTCCTGATAATCCCTTTTGCTTTGCCGTGTGTTTTTTTTTTCTGTGGTCGGAACCTGGGGTTATCCCCTCACGTCTGCCAGTTGGGTGTGATGACCTTATATACACTTTGCAGCTTTGTGGAGCTTTCGCCCGTGTTGTGCCAGTCATTCAGATTTTCACCAGGTTCCTCACAGTTTCCACCCTGCGCCAGCCAAGGCATGTTCAGTCCCGAGGCCACAGTTCAAATATTTACCACCGTATCTAGGATACGGATGGTCCATGGTTACATGGGTAAAAACAGGAACTTAATGGCCAAAAGTTAATGGCCATCATGGTCTTAGTCACAGAAGGGTAAATTACAGTGTTAATCACTGCATGAATTTTTGGACATTTGAACCACTTAAGTGCTTAAAGACTTGGCTTTTCTTGGACATAACTTGCAACTGTACCTAAAGAACATCGGTTGATGTGGTGTTTTTTTTATTTGTCATGTACAGCTTAATTACTGAAATACAAAACAGCTTTTGTATATGGCACTGTCATCAAACTAAGCTGTTGAGTGTTGAGTGGTGGGGTGGGGTTGGGTTTGGTTCAGAGTCTAACAACAGCGAAAGCAGCAGAGGAAGATGGGGATTTTGAGGGCGCTGCTTTCCCGGGGGACCCGATCTCTCTGTGCTTGAGTCATGCGAAAGGTTCGAGTTACTCAGTGATACGCGTCCCAGGCCCAGGCAGGGCTCGTGTAGCCAAAGGCCGTGGGGCCCAGGAGGGCACCAGGGGGACAGATTACGTAACGCATAGAGGGAGATGTGGCCCACTTTTCATGTTTCTCCTTCCTTTTTCTCCTTTTTCATGCCATGCCTCTTGTGTCCCTATTTCTTTCCATTCTTTTGGTTCTTGAGGTCTCTCTGTGTTAAGTTTTCTTTTTTGTTTTTTATTCCCCTTGTTTTACATGTCTGTCTGTGTGTCTGTCTGTCGGTCTGATTCTCTGTGTCTCTGTGTGTCTGTTGCCTTTCTGCTCTAACTCATTGCTCACTAATCTCTTTTTTTCAGGGAGCAGCCAATCTTCAGCGCCAGAGCTCATGTGTTCCAGATCGATCCGGCCACAAAGCGCAACTGGATCCCTGCCAGCAAGCATGCTGTTACCGTCTCCTTTTTCTACGATGCCAACCGGAATGTGTACCGCATCATCAGCGTCGGTGGGACTAAGGTGAGCGTGCTGACCTGGCCCTCGGGTCAGTGACGTTAGTGACGTCACCGACGACCCCAAGTCTTCGCCCAGTCATGCCTCATGTCACCGCAGTAGCAGCAGCAAAGAGCAGGAAAGATCCTGATAGATTTACTGCATGTGTTCGGTTTTACGAGAAGCTCCATTCCCATAATACGAATCCCAAATCGAATAAATCTCAGCCCAATCGATGCACATTACATCAAGGCACTGATTAGAGGTGTACAGATAGAGCTCCAGGATATCGGATCGCTGTGCTTTGTCAGTCTTGGCTGGAGTGGGGAGTCATGTCTGGAGGATCAGCTGACAGCGCTGCACAGGGAGAATGGGTTGGCTGGACGTGAGTGGGGGTGGGGAACGGTAGTGGTGGTGGTGGTGGTGGTGGTATTGATGTATAACCACCGACCATGGCTTTGATCAGTTTGTAAATGAGCGGGCTCTTTTGGGGTTCCGATTAAGGGGTGGGGCCTGGCTTTTTTTTAGCATCCTATAGTGCTCATTATGGCTGCGTGTTAGAGAAAATGCACCAGCCATCCGGTCATTAGTGCTGCTGTCCACGGCTGGAGGGACAGGGATGGAGAGCGTCCCTCTGAAGGCCTCTGTCCACTTCTAGAAGGAAGTGGACAGTGTTAGTATTGATGATGTCCTTAGAGTGCACTGCGTGGATTTGTTTGGTGAAAATCATGGTTGTGCCTCTTTGCTGCATGCCATCCTGTATGAAAATAAAGGCATTTTTTACCATTTTCAGGTGAAATGCTGTGACAGTAGAAAATATGCTTGTAGGGAAAAAACCCTATCACAATTGGATACTAAAATGTTACTTTTTAGAAAAGAGGAGGAGGCAAGTAGCGAAATTGAATGAGCAAAACAAGTGATAAATAGTATAGATTTAGTCTGTGTGTGTGTGTGTGTGTTCCCGTGCCTGTGCCCTTAAGCCTAAGCCTCATGTGGATTAGCATCAGACAGGGGAGTCTCTCAGCTACATCTACCACCTCTGGTGTGACCCAGATTTTGTAACCACGGTGACCTTGTGGTCGTCAGCGAACACGGCCGGCTTTCATGTGTGCACAATGTCTGTAGGAAATCTCTAAAAATATAGCTATTGCCCTCACAGGAGACACATCTGAGGTGTTATTGAAGGTGCAGTCAAAGACAACACAACCTCTTAGAACTGTTCCACTTTCTCCAGATGTGGGAACTGTTTGTGTAGCGTTGGGCTAGTATGGTCAGTTGTGGCTCCTCCACTGTCCACTGGAGTGGTACAGGAGATTTAAAAACAAAAGATTGTCTCAACCCTAAGCTGCTGTTGCCCTGGTGTGATTTAAAATTAAATTAAATTTCATGACTGTGAGGGTGTGTCTGAGGTGAATGGGGGAACGTTAGCTGCTCTGATCCCAGATTTCCACTAATGTGCTTTTTGTGTGGATTTCATAGTAGACTGGGGACTGCCTGTGTGCAGTGACCTATCACACACTAACACAGGAAAGGAATGGGTGAACAGAAGTGTACTAGATATTTTTAGATTCTCCCTGAGCTCCAACTTTTTGATTGCTGAAACATCTACCGATTCACAATGCTGTCTAATATCTATCTATTCCATATCCCTTAGTCTGTGATCTCCTTAGTCTGAATGTCAGTCATTTCCCATGTGTGTAAAACAATGAAAACAACTCAGTGGTGTATTTTTCTTGCTTGTTTCCCAGGCAATTATCAACAGCACCATCTCACCCAACATGTCCTTCACTAAGACCTCCCAGAAGTTTGGCCAATGGGCCGACAGCCGAGCCAACACCGTCTACGGCCTGGGTTTCGCCACCGAGCAACAGCTCCATCAGGTGAGCTCAGACTGCTTGCAAACCATCAGTGAGATCAGTGTGCAAATGCCTTCTTTTATATTTCACAGACAAAAATAAATCATGGCGCCTTTTTGTCAAGACAGGTACAATTAATGCAATACCATAACTGTAATGAAAACCGTATAAAAGAGCAAACCAGGTCCGTCAGGAACTCCTTAGCTAAGGACCTTTTAACCCAGACATTCCATCCCATTCCATCTGTTCACAGATTGCTTTCCACATGGGTACTTAGGTATCTCACATCATGGATTGAGCAGTAGGGAGAGAATTATGGGAAGAAATTCCATATCAGCTGTGCTCTGTGTTCCAAGAGAGAATGTGAAGGGGCGTCACATAGAAAGAGTGGCTGGGAACCATTTGAGAGCTGATAGCAAAGTTAGCATTCCTTGCTAACCTCTACGGGGGGGGGGGGGGGAGTGACTGGGAAAAGCATGGGCAGCAAACTGCAGAGAGACAAAGCAAGAAAAGAGCGTCACAGGTGGCGTCAGACTTTGTACAATAAGCGCTTTTTGTTTTTAGTCAGATCATGCACAGTAGACAGAATATCTGTCTGGTCTGCCCAGATCCAACCAATATTTGGTGCAGTGCTGTAGCTCCTTCCGATTCCTTCACTTTACAAATGAACTGATGATGCCCATGCTTTTTGTGACCACTGAGCTAGATACCACAAGAGAGTCTACCACTTTTTTTGTGGGCTGTACTCAGACTGTAGTGGAGACAAGTGAAAGGGATGTCAGCCTCATTAAAGGTTTCCTGATTGATTTAATACCCTTGCTATAAATGAAAGGTATTATGGCATAGATATTATGACTAAGCTATTAAACCATGCAAAATTGAAGCTGTTCAGAATTACACCAAACACCAGTAAGTCAGCATAAAGTTAAGCAGTGACAGGTGAAGTAGATTGACATGTATTATTAGCCCGCCAACAGCAGTCAGAGTCATAGTCAGTGCCAAGAAAAGGCTGGTCACTGTTTTCTTCACACTCAGTTTGGTCTAATAAGATGGCCCATCAAACACACCAGCCAAGGATGGGCTTTGGCTCAGGTCATCCATCCATCGTTTGTGGATCAGTCTATGGCTGTTTGCTGTTGCAGTTTTCGGAGCGCTTCAATGAGGTGAAGGAGGCTGCCCGCATGGCAAGAGAAAAGTCCCAGGAAAAGATGGAGATGAACAACCCCGGCCTGAGCATCGCAGCCCCGCAGGTAAGAAGACCATAGTGGTGAACTTTGACCCCCGCTGCGCTGTAGTCAACACCTGCAAGGGTGTACAGGTTGCAGGGACACAGGAAAAGAACAGGTGACATAGTATATTCATGGCGTGCTCTGCTTTCAGTGTTCTGTGTCCGAAGAGAGCTAATTTTCTGTGCCAGAGGAGGTCATTGTCACCAGCATCATTAAACAGAGGGAGTCTTGTGCACTTTTTAGGGTCCTTCGTAAGTTCTCCAGGATCACCAGGATTATTTTTTTTACACGTAAAGGGAAGTGAGCGGCGAGTCCGAGTCCGAGTCCGAGATCCCGCAGTCCTCTCCTGGGGGCGCTGGCGGGGAGCCACGGAGGAGAGGAGAGGAGAGGGAGAGGAAAGGCGCGGAGGAGAGGAGAGGAGAGGCGCGGAGGAGAGGAGAGGCGCGGAGGAGAGGAGAGGGAGAGGAGAGGAGAGGAGAGGGAGGGTAAGACGCAGGAAGTGAGAAAGATGAGCTGGGTCATGTGGCTCCCAGGGAAGCGAGTGGAGAACTAGGGCGCGGGTAAAATTATCTCGCGCTGCGGCCGCGAACGTGGCACTCGGCTCAGGCACCTCCCTGTACCGGTGGGGGCGCACAGATAATGTTTCTTTTTTTATCAGGTCAGCTTATTTAGCGCAGTAAGCCATCAGATTTATATGATGATGATGATGATGCCTTGTGAGGAGGGGCTGTTATTCCTCCTCAAAACTGTTCAGAATACCGTTTTTGCAATTCATTGTTCCACTGCCTTACCCATGTGCATATGTGGTGGGGAAAAAAAATGAAACAAGGACGCTCACTTTGAAGTCTACTCACATGACATTGCATGTGACTAACAAAAGACAAAGAGGGTCTGTACATAAAGTGCAGTTTTTTTACAACATGAAATTAAATGTCAAATGGAATTACCATGAAGGGTATGAGTAATATGAATGACATTTAATGTTAACATGTCATATGATGGAGATGTTTGAGATGTTTTTCGTGACTGTAAAGCTGAAATGTATGAATGTTTTCCCTTTGTCTTTATCCCTTTGCCTCAATATGGAATTATGGGATTGCTCCAGTTCTCACAGGTAAGCTTTAGAGGTCATCTGGGTAATAATAAAAGGAAGCCCTCTAAAAAGCCTTTAGCACTAGATTGCGCTTCAGCAGGCATAACAAACAGATATGCATGCTAGAAACCATGATGATTTTTTAATTTTATTTAAAAAACTAATAATCTAATTGTCACAAAGCACCATGTATTTTTTCCTAGTACATGCATTTTAGTGGTTATGGTATTTAACACAACTGCAACAGATGTGGTAAATAAGACATTCTTAAAATGTCAACATGAACAGTATACTCTACCAAATCCAGAGCTGAGTTTGAGAAAGGAACACATCCTTGGTTGGTAGCATTCACTCTGACACACTGGCTCATGACACAGAGACATGCACGATAAAGAATGCTCTGTGATGTATTGCAGTGATTGGTGGCAGGAGCAGAGAGGAAAGCACGAGGTGTTGGTTATCACAGTATGCACACTTCTTTTTGTGTCGGAGCGTGATTCACCTCCCAGGGCGATGGGGGCTTCTCCTGCATCAGTGGCTGGTGGTGCTGATTGCGTTGGGGTGCGGTTTAGGTGGTGTGTGGTGTAGAGGGAACCAGCAGAAGCAGGTCACTACCCTCGAAGGGCGGCCTGACGGCAAGAGATCTACACAGAGTGTGTGCCACATGACACAGAGAAAAGATTGGCTGGCGACAGAGAGGGACTTGTGTGGGTGTTTCTTGTTGATTTTTCACCATCATGAAATGTCACAGGAAGGGAAGATCCAGACAGGCGTAGCCTTACATTGTCTGGCGACAATTAAATCGCTAAAACCAGACCAACTGTAAATCCAGACCCGTGCATTTAACGCAGATGTTCAGATGTTCATTATAAAATCGGCCAATATTTTAAAAGCAAACCTCTCAGAAGCATGTTTTTTAGCGCTTGAAGGCCATCTCCAGGGAGATAATGAAAGTGCTTAGAAATACCTGCATTCAGTTGAGTTCAGTACAGGCATTAGAGGAAGAAGGGTCTACTAAATGTAAAAACAAAGTTTACTGAGGTCTACTGAAAGTCACATGTTTCAGTTCTTTGTTATTTATTTTGAAAGAGCAGCCTCCTAAGAAGCCTGCTCTTAGGCATGCTGTTGAGTGTTTGAGTGCTTCCAAGTGAGTAAGTTCTGTCGAGAAACCTTTCACATCTCACATAAACCTTTCACATTTCCTCCACAATTACACTTGAGAGCTGTTTTATGTTCTATAAAGAAAATAAAAAGCCCACAAAGACCAGACATGTCATTAACACATGTAAATCGTTCAGAGGCACAACTAGACTTGTGCAGGTCCACCTAAAGGATTTCTAGTGTTTTACAGTATGCTGTGGTTTCAGGTGTAGAGAAAGGGGTGTATGTCAGTCTTGGGGTAAAGTACTGTCTTCTTGCTGGAGAAACAGGTTCATGTCAAAGTCCCGAGGTAAAGTACTGTCTCCTTGCTGGTCTGACAGGACATGTCTGATGAGCTGCAGTCTCCTCCAGTGATGTGTACCAATGGCCCAGAGGACAAGCTTTTCCGTAGCCAGAGTGCTGACATCACACTCAACTCAGAGAAGGAGCGCATCAAGAAGATGCTGTCGGAAGGGTAACCATCATCTTGCTTACGTGCATACATACATACATACATACATACATACATACATACATACATACATACATACATACATACATTACATACATACATTACATACATACACACACACACACACACACACACACACACACACACACACACACACACACACACACACACACACACATATACATACATACATACATACATACATACATACATACATACATACATACATACAATTGATCCTGAAGGAAATTTAGGAGCTATTGGAAGGTCTTTTACTGGTACCGCCAAGGAGGTTTCCTTGAATCATTTCAGCAAGGTATGAGAAATCATTAGTGTTAGTGAGATTCTGAATAGTGATGAATTGTGCTATGCATCTGAACTACTGAGTTTCATCACGGCGATGCCTTTAATCAGTAATAATGTTAATTTTACCAACGTCAAGCTTAGAATGTCAAAGAGTTCTCATTCACCTTAAAAAAAAAAAAAAACGGCTGCCACTGTCGTCGTCATGGTTTCGCACCATGTCATTATTCGTTAATGCCCATTCAGCCTTGTCAGTCCAGGAAGTGTGTGTGTGTGTGTGTGCGGGGAAATGAGGGGTCATTAGCCACCCTGAGTCACACACATAAATGCTGTGTGTGACCCTCACAGGCAGTGGCAAACTCCTGCCCGCACCTGCTGCCACTGAAAAAACTCAGACCGTCTTTTGTCTGTGATAAGAGGCCGTCATTACCCCGACACAGATTTTTTTTTCCTTTTCTTCACTTTGTCATTTATTTCTTTATTTCTTTATTTATTTTTATTCTTTTTTTCACATCATTGTAGTTGTCATGGTGAACCACTTGAGTGTTCCTTCCTCAGAGATTTATGAAATGGGCAGGTCAGGCAAGGTTTTGTTATACAGTATGTGTCTCTGGCATGTTTTAGCACAGGCTTAGTGAACCCCCTCAGACATGAAGAATTGTGCAGTTTTTGGTCTGGGTTGATTGCTCATAGCAGAATATATACAGCACAGTTCATAAAGCATGCAAGAGGCACACTCTAAACGTATGCATGGGGATATTAGGTAATGCGATTCCAATATGGTGCAACAGTATGGGACATATGGCAGCAGCTATAGTGGAAAGTGGGATAATATTAAAATGAGTAACTCAATATGCATACAACAACTACAGAGGTTAGCACTCTGTGCAGAGCTTTTACATGTGCATGGATGACCCGACCACATCCTCCTCATCCATTCTGTTGTGCGCATGAACAGGCGCATACTACATGCTGTGGTGCATACTGTGTGCAGGTTTGGGTGTAAAGGTGATTCTATTATTTTGATTGGTGTTTGTCTTGTCACTTGGTTATTGTTTGTGTAGAGTCTAGGTGGTGGTGTTTGATGTGTGTGTGTGTGTGATTGCTACTATTTATTACTGTACAGTGTCCTTGGGTACCGTGAAAGCCGCTTCAATGAAAATGTATTATTATTATTATTGTTGTTGTTATTATTATTATTAAAGGTGTTATCTCTCAAGTGGTCTCATCAGTCAATCTGAAACTGTCCTCATTAGAAAATACTAGTTAGTTTAGGGGAACTAAAGCTTTTTTAAATGAATGCCTAAAACTATATTTAGTTTCTTACGGTTTGCACAGTGCAGCTAAGTTTAAATCAGCAGGTCCGGCAGGACTTTGGTTTAGAGTGGGGGGATGACATAGTGTGTGTGTGTGTGTGTGTGTGTGTGTATATTGTCGTGGGTGTGCTCAGGTCGATCTGTGAGATGAACCTGGAGGCAGAGCTGTTCACCCTTCAGGACAGCAACGCCAAGCTGGTGGCCGCCCTGCACGAGGCCAACGCCAACGTGGAACAGTGGAAGAAGCAGCTGGCCGCCTACCAGGATGAGACAGAGAGGCTGCGGGAACAGGTGAGGGAGCTGGGTGACACCAAGCAGAGCAGTAAGACGTTGACTAGTTGAGAACAAAGATTCTAGAGTGCTACACATTTCACTCTAGAATCTTCGGTTTAGAACAGTGGACCTTGGTAGGACTTGATGGCACAGTGGAGATTGGGTCTCCCCCATGAGGTGTAGAGTGCCATGCATGCTGAATCAGGCCTGGCTTTATTCAAGGCATTACTTTTCTAATCATAGTTGCTTTTTAACCTGTTTTATCGCCCTTGTAAAATGAGTAGTAGTAGTAGTAGTAGTAGTAGTAGTAGATGCAGTGTACTTAGGCATGCAGTGTCCATACACTGAAGAGCCAGGAGAGCTTTAGAGTGAACTTCCCTAGTGAGTGAGAGCTGTAGAGGGTTCAAGAAGAAGGTTGTCTCACTCGCCACCCAATCAGACGACCTTTCCAGCATTCCCTTGTTACTCAGCCTGATTGAGGGGACGGCTCGCTCTGATGGCATTCATTTCACCTGCCTCTTTGGGGGTGAGCTGATTACTGAACCACTTTCCTGAAGACTGATCAGAGAGCTACTGGTCAGAGATCAGAGAACTACACACATACACCCAAGACCCACTAGAGAGCCTCTGTAAAGAACTGGGGCAGGAGAGGGGTGTCTAATCCCCCCCATTTCGCATTGGGGAAATTCATCCTAGCCAAAATGTGACTGAAACCTCAGTGCTAGATCATGCAGTGTGGAGGGTCCTTCCAAACACACACCACTTACAGATTCTGTGTGTGTGTGTGTGTGTAAGTGGGTGTAAAGTCATGCACCAACGCACAGCTTTTATTTTTCATTACTGGAATCATAAAGCCTTTTCACATGCGTACACACACACACACACACACACACACACACACACATACACACACACACACACACACATTACTCAAAATATTACTCAAAATATTTTTAAATAGTTAAGTCCACTTTCCTCCAAATTCTCACCATTTCTCATCAGTAGACACCAAACAGTGACAACATTTGAAGAATGCCATTGCACTGCTGAAACCCCCACCCAGTATGATAAATCAGTGCTGCTGCTGTTGAAAAAAACAAAAAAGAAAATAAGAATAACTCACACCTTTGAAGGTCAGCCCTGCTGTTCTGCCAAAACCGAGATAGTGTGTGATGAGGAGACAGACGACTAACCTCAGATTCTTTCATCCCTCTGAAGGTTATCTAAAGGTCCCAAATGGATAATTAAGTGTTCCTGACGGCCATGCTGAACTGTCAAGGCTCTGTGCCACACACACACACACACACACACACACACACACACACACACACACACACACACACACACACACACACACACACACAGCCCCTTGCGAGCAGGTGGCTTCAGCATCCCCAGTGAGTTTTTTTTGCCTGTCTTTCCAGTAGTGACATGAGTCAGAGGCGCTACTGTTGATCCCCCCCTCCGTCTCCGTCTCCGTCCCTCTCCCTGTCTCCTCCTCGCCACCCTGAGATCTCTCTCTCTCTGTTCAACCTCACTGCTCCAGCACCGCTGCTTCTTCTGTTGTTGGCCACATTTCACCGGCTGCACAAACCAATGTGAGCCGTTCCCTTCTCTTCATCGAGTTTCAAGCGTGTAATTAGGCTGAATGGAAAGGACAGGGGAGGTGGCGGTGTTGTTCTGCCAGAGGTTGAGCAGGTATTACAAAGGGGCCAGACCTCTCAGGTAGGCACCTGGTAGTTATTTTGTGGCGAGTTGAAGGGCAATTGGCATACGAAAAAATGGTCAAGTAAGTACTGCTGTGTTGTGTAGTGCTGATCTTTGCACAGGCGTTTTATATATGCAAGAATAATGTTGGTTTTTACAAGCACCCAGTGTAAAAAAATCCCTCGCTTTTCCACTTTCCTCCAACCTGAGTATGCACAGTAGGAATCACAGGAATAGGAACTAGGAAGGAACTTGGACATCGAGGCTCAATTAAATGATTAGGGCACGGTTTTAACAGTCTTGCGGTTGCCACATATGATTTGCTTTTTTGTTGCGTCTGTCAAGCAGTCTAATATGCCAATACCTCTCAGGATTTATACACTTAGACTTAAGAAATGTAACAAAAACTACTTCTTCTTCTACCAAAAATCATTGCCTACTACACCACCTCTAAGTCGGTTCACTGGTGACATTTGATCATGCTGCTGACGCATCCCGTCACAGAGGTCTCCTTAAGTGCACGCCATTCTCTGCAGGATTTTTTTTTTCTTGGAGCGATATGAACTTGAGCATCTCCGAAAAAAAGGAAGAAAAAAAATTCGGAGGTGGAAGGACACCCCTCTTTGCACTTGACAGTTTTCTTTGTCGCTCTCTCTGCGGAACCAAGAAGGCGACCAGGTGGTTGAAAATGGTTCATGTCTCAGGGGGGATGGAGGGAGAGAGAGAAAGGGAGAGAGAAAGAGAGAGAGAGAGAGGTAGAGAAAGAGAGAGAGAGAGAAAGAGAGAGAGAGCGAGAGAGAGAGAAGGTAGGAGAAGAGAGAAAGAGAGAGAGAGAGGGAGAGGGATAGAGGAAAAAAGAGCTAGAATGTATGCAAGTGTGTGAGCGAGTAAGAGGTGGTTATGGTGTTGGTGAGGGGGGATGGGCGGTTGTAGGACAGCAATATCCTACTTTCAATGGCCTACTTAGGCGAAATGAAAAATCACCAAAGGGACCTGGCAGCTCCTCATTTTGGGGGTATTTTTTGTACTCTACACAGTTAAAAATAATTCCCTCCCTCTCTCTTTCTATGCTTCTCATCAAGCAGACCTGTAAGAGGTTATTTTGTCCGTTTGTTGGCATGTGTACCAACTATGCAGCAGTTAAGTGTTAGTCCCCATAGGCTGGACAAGGAAGAGCCAGGTTAACTAGCATGTGCCAAAGACGGGCTGCTGTAAGCTGGACAGGAAGAACACATCTTGACTGTATACCACCTGTTCAGAAAATGACACAGGACAAGATAAAACACTGCTGATGTTTGAACCTGCTGTTAGCCAAAACACCAGTGTCTTCAGCAGATGTGTGTCTCTCTGAAAAGAGGTTAAAGTGTGACTGATTTGGCCAGTGGCATAAGGTTTTGTGTTGTATTAGCTCCCACTTAGTGAAAAACATGTGGACACATTTAAAAAAAACTGACTTAATTTGGATCATAGTCTTTCCTGTTTCCTGTTCCCTGCTGCTGTTATTTCTCTTATCTTTCTCATACTGGAGGTGCATGGAAAGCACTATCTGCTGCTGGTGTCAGTGAGCGTACATGGTGCCCAGAGGGACATGGCCAAGTTCTTGGATCAGCATGTTTCAGTTCTGTGTCAGAGCCCGCACCGTGGCCCCTGCTTACAGCATACAGCATAAGAGAAGGCGCTGCCTGCTGTTTTGTTTACCATGCGTATCGATTTGTGTACTTTTCAGAGCCCTTCCCACCATTCTGTTTGCTGCCTGTATCGATTATTATATTTTTGTACATTTTCAGCACAGTTTTTTTTTGTTTCTTTTCTCAGGCCATTCGGGTTGGCAAATCAATTGGTTGTTACCTTTTTTGGGGGGGTTGTCTCCTTTTTTGAGGGGGGGGGGGGGCTGGGGAAGGGGGTCCCCCCCCACCACCACCACCACCATGTTGGGCAGGGCACCACCAGCACCATGTTGTTTGCTGCTGTAGATTGTAGACTGATTCGTTTTTTGTGTCCAGGTGGCGGACCTGGAGGCCCATGGTGGTCACGGGCCCAGTGACATGCTGAAGGATGAGCTGACTCAGTCACTGGAGGAATTAGAGGCTTTGCTGAAAGCCAAAGACGAGGTAAGGAAACAATGCCAGAGATGCCAAAGTCAAGTTCAACAGCCTTTTAATTACATACATCTTGTGTTGCCACCGCTTATGGAAGACTTTGTGCATCTGTTTCAACACGTAAATGCATTTGTAAATGATCCATTAACATTTTACTTAAAATGATGACCTCCTCATATTTTAAATGACAAGCTGTTGTAAAGCACTCACCCCAACAAAATTAAGGGGGGACTTGTCGATTTGGGGGTATGTGATATGCGATATGTGGTGGGTACCATTTTAGTGCATGCTCATGAACTTAGAGTTGATTCCAGTTCAAACCATTAATAACTTCAATTGTTTGGTCAGGAAATCCGCATACTGCAGGCCAAGAAGTCAGATTTCCATGAAATGGAACAGGAAAGAGAGGAGGCCATTCACAGAATACAGGTAATGACCAAACTCTCTGCCTAGCTGTCCTCGACTGAGGGTGGATGTGTAGTTTTAATTAGAGTTTAAGTATTCAGTCAAATTGACACCAGTGTAACATATAGCTATAAATGCAAAGAATGTATGCCTGTGTGTCTGTCTGTGTGTCTGTCTGTTCGACACATAACTCTCAAACCATTCGTCTCACTAACTTCACATTTGGTATGTGTTGCTTATGACATGAGTGTCTTCACTGCCAACTTTCAAGTTGTTTTGACAAGACATATGAAATATATCAGCAAAAGAAGCACATATTGTAAGATATATCAGTAAAAGAAGCACACATGGTCTGTAGCCACTCTCCCTCTCACACTGCTCTGCATGAGTGCACACGCCAATTGCCAGACATAGCTGTAACACAAGTACACTTTGCCTTACAACTATAGCCATTAATTATAGCCTGTTTATCTGCCTGACTGCTGTAGCCATAAATACTACCCTGTTTATTTAATACTGCATGTGTGTTATGCCTGTGTGTTTCTCTCGTGCTGTGTCCTAGCAAGTTTGGCATTTTTTGACACACTTGTCAGACATACTTGGAAAAATTAGGCAAAACCTCAAAACATTTTGAATAGGATTTCCCAAATATGTGTTTGCTTCATGGTACTTTGAGAGAGAGAGAGAGAGAGTTGTTGCATTGAAATTGCATTGAAAATGACAGGGAATCCCTGAAAACCACTTTTGTGTTCCTTCTCACTGCTTAAAAGCCTAACATAAAAAATGCGTAATTTGGGCCGGCAGGTCACATGATGCAGCAGACAGACTGCTTTTGTGATGGTCGTGAGTGTTCATTGTTGACATTCCGAGTTACACAGGGTAATCACCTCCATTTTAGAACTCACGCAGCAACACCAACTCTTCTCACACCAGTCTGCGGACACACACACACACACACACACACACATACAGAGAAGCGAAAATAACTTTTTTCTTAGTCATACAAATCTTTATTGCCTAGAGAAAGCCGCACTAAATAGAGAAGAATATATTAGAAACCAAAAAGAAAGTGCAAAATGCGATAAAAGGTTTTTAATGCTGCCTTGAGTGAAATTCAGATGGTGTCTTAAAGGATTGTGATATAATTTCAAAGGGTTTACTAACATTAATTTATGTGCATATTGCAAATACAGGGTGACACAAAACCATTATGTCTCACTCTCCCTCTCTCTTATCTCTATCTCCTCTCTGTTTTCGTTAACCTCTCTTCCCCCCTCTCTTTGTCTCTCTCCCTCTCTTCCCCCCTCTCTTTGTCTCTCTCCCTCTCTCTCTATTTCTCTCTCTCTCTCTCACTCCCTCTTGCTCTCTCTCGCTTTCCCTTGCTCTCTCTCGCTCTCTGTCCAAAGGAGCTGGAAATGCGCAACGTGGAGCTGGAACGCAGAGTGCAGAGTGCTGAGCAGTCCTTGGCCAACTCCTTGGAGGAGAGGGACCGCATCGAGAGCGAGGTGCAGAGGGTGATCGAAATCCTGGACGTCAAGATATTTGATCTGAACGACCTGAGACAGAGCCTGGTCAAACTTATTGATAAGTAGAGTCAGGAAGGAGAGCTTTCTTTTGTGCAGCTTTGGACTAATGTGACAAAACAGGGTGAGTGATGAGAAGTTACATAAAGAAGGGACAGAGGGGGACGTAGAATACATTACGAAGGCCAAGTGTCTGAGCTGCACCATGGACAAAAGGGCTCCTGTAGGATAACAGCTTGTTGCTGTCTTCATGCTTTTCAACACATGGGCCTGACATATTACTAGTTTACTAAACAGTATTTTTAGGCTTTCTTTACATACACTGGTTTAATTTCGCTCAGAACAATCCCTAGCAATAAATTACTCTTAATCATGACAGTATCAATAAAGGAAAATGCAGTATTGGCAGGATAACTGTGGCCACTTTTGGTTCTTACTGGCCAAATGCACGCTGTAGCTTCTAGACAACAGCCATTTGGTACCCGACTACTCCTTGTTCATGTTTTAAAGAAGAATTTTCTATTTTTGATACATTGTGGTGATGAGTGAATGGTAAAAGCACACTGATTTCAGACTATTCTCATAAGGTATGAACTGATAAAATGGTGGCTTTGGGATCATATCAGACTGAGCTACAATAATAAGTGTACTATATGCTATACTGGAGCACAAAAAATAAAATAATAAAATATATATACTATACTGTACCATACTATAGTGAAGCACAACAAATGGCAAAATAGTATGAACTTGCAGAATGTTTGAGCACGTCCGGTACGTTAAAAGAGTGTAGTTGGCAGAAGTATTTGTTAATGAACGAAAAAGAAAAAAAATGCATGAAATTCAGTGTAGGTAAAGAATCACAAACTATTCAATAACCAATTCAAGTTGTGGTCAATTAAAAAGCATTTACATTTAGGCAGTCCTGTTGCAGACAGCTAATACTGGAGCACACTGCTAGGGGAAAAAAATCATGTTAGTGTTACACCACAGCAGTCTCACAAGTCAAGATGAACATACCAAAGACCTGCTGTCCAGTGTGAAAGTCTTGTGCTCTCCGGAATGAAAGTTCTCAAACACTAAGTAGAGGCATGGTAGGGAAAAAAAATAGGGAATGTTAACTGAGTATGTGCATTCTGACTGCTTAAAATATATGCAGCTGTAGGAACTAGTTAATAAGAGTTATTTCATGGTAGAACATTGCACAGATTTAGGCAGCATATTTCAGTTCATATAAGATAAGTTTTTGGCCTCTTACTATGAGGGAGTATTAGTCCCATCACTATGGTATCTAAGCTTGTGTGTCTTGTTGTGTGAGCTTGACTTTGTCACATTGTGGCTGTTGCCTACTTGCAGGCAGTCTGATAGGAATTCAACTACAAAGGTGTTCTACAACAGAGCACAGAACATCTACCTAAGATGGGCTACTAAGCAGCATAATGAGGTAATTGCTCTGTGTCTTAAATAAGACTTATTACTTTCCTCACAAAGAAACACTCCCGGTAGTCCAACCGGCAGCACTGAAAAAGAGTACGTCTGTGAAGAGAGGTGAATGTTGTGAGATTACGTAATAAGTAGCCCACAGCCTTGTGAAGAACAGGCACAGGGCATCGTGTATTGTGGTCTTTTCTTGGTTTAACACACTGATAGGACAGTCGACGCAGCATTTTATGTCTAAGATATGTCCTTACAAGTTCTTGTCTTAACTTTAAAATGTGCTGTATGTTTTCGGCCTTATTTGTAAGCATTTAAGTGCATACCTTGTGAGGTGTAGCAGAGACTTGTTTACTTCACTTAGTAAATGTTTCATACATTTGCAAATAATATCTTGGTCAGTTTTAATAGACCAATATTTAAAAAGTTGCTGAATGATACAAATTGTTCATATTTTAAAAGATTTCAGTTCTTAACCAATGTGTTTGTAATATTTCTGTATAATTTACCTCAGAACTGGCTAGTTTGACAAATGAAGTTTATGCTAAATATATTTATGTGTCATATTGGGAAAACTGTAGATTTAATACATTTTAAATGCAATGCTAAGACATGCAGAAATGCCAATTGCTAATTATGCAGTGGTTTGACCTTAAGAAGCCTTTTATGTTTCATGTAGGAACTGAAATTATTCTGACATTGCTACAGTTTGTGCATCAACAATTTCTTTGAATAAAGTGACACATCTGAATGCATTTCAAATGAAGTCTGTTCTGATTGTTTCTAGTATTTGCACATTAAATGTCACTTATATAACGCTTTCTATTTACTTTAAAGAGTTTAACATTTTTGAGGAACTCATATCGCTGTCATGAATACGTGCACTTACCATAGACAGTAGAAGAAATCCAGGCGCTTACCTGGATACCATTAGAGCAACTGCATTCTGACACACACACTGCAAACACTTCAGCTACCTGAGGGGGCAAGTATAGGCTACTGTGCCAACACATCCAGTTGTTTTTGAAATGTGGGCAACTACGTCTACTATCTTTGCCATAGCTTACTGGAGGGTTTGTTTTAACACCGTTTGGATACCCCAGAGGTTATCATCGCCTGTAGCAGGCCGCAATTTGGTTTCAGACAGATGTGCATCACATAGGCTGTACTGGGAACATTCCCAGGGATTAGTGTGTGGGCAAGGTTTTTTTTTTTTTGCGCCGTAGTTAGAGGGCTACAGTATTTCTAATAGCGTTGTAGGTCAATGAAGCTAAGTTATGCGTATTGTATGCCTGCATTGGAAACACTACTAGCGTACTTGTTTACCTTTCCCCCTCTGCTGGTCGAACGGGATACTACAAGAATGGTTAAAGAATTTTAGAGCCTCTCAGTTACTCTCATGCTAGGTATTATTGGTGGTGTATGGGTAAGACGTTTATCTAATGATGTGGTTGCTCAAAAAACATTGTCTGTCAGAAGTGGGATTCGAACCCACGCCTCCAGGGGAGACTGCGACCTGAACGCAGCGCCTTAGACCGCTCGGCCATCCTGACTGGAAGCTAATGAGACAGATGACGTAATAAAAATGCGACTATACAGAAAACAATGTGCCTTAACACCTATACAGTCTATGCTTAACACTTGTTGTGAATGCTGCCTTCACAGCACGTGTTAAGGCACATTGTTCTCTGTATAGTCGCATAGACTGCTCGGGCATCCTGACTGGTTCCATACTGTCACGTGTCTCCTATCATACCTTGCGTGCAGTGGAAAGGGAACTTTCCTCTCAATTTAATTATTGTCTATGAAAATACCTATAGAAAAAAAACTTGCGACAAAGGTGCACTAATCTTCGCAGTTACAGTACACAAAACATTCAATTAATAATAACAGCAGCGACCATTATCCAAACACTTAGGATCTACGGGAAATTTGGGGTGCACATTTGCAAGGAGCTCCGTTTTCATCCTAACGGGCATTAGTTTAGAATAACATAGCCATTCTTATAATGCGTATCTGGTATTGGTATTAATAGGAGGACCTAAAAACCACAAGCATTTAAAATTCTGCATGTAGGCGAAGACTATTACAAATCAAGCCGAAATGAGTGCGCCATACCCTTCACGCCCTTGACTGATGATGATAGGTCTCAATACCGGGTACCAGTCCAAGGATGTTAACAATTGAAATACACTAATAAGTTATGCAATGACGCCAATTCAGAAAATATTTCAATTGAACCCATTCCCAACCTCTGAGTTTGACTACGTGTATGCACAATAAAATTCTTCACATCAAGATCAGGGGGCAGAACAACATCTGTATACTGTATGTACCTAGTATGTACTGAGTTTTTAAGTTAAAAATACAGTTGATACCAGACAGCCTTAAAAACATAGTGTCAAGTGTTTGCTGTAATATTTGCATACCATTAACATGCACGCCATCGTCAGTATAAACCACACATTTTTAATGTTCACATTTTGTGGTGATACCAGTGTCTCCACATTGAAGTCTTTTATTCCTTACATGCTAATCTTATTCTGTGTAAAATGCTCAAAAGCAAGCGTTTCGTGTTAAAATAACAGTGCTTTAACGGACACCATGTAAACATACGAAACAAATGGCCTACAAAAACTAATTATGACAATATTTCAAAACACACATTCAAGGCACGTGCTACTTTGACTGGCTTGAGATAGCAAAGTGCTCTTGTTTGGCTATCACATTGCTATGGTAAACTAAACTTTGGCAATTCAAATATGTAACAATAATCCATGGTTTGTTTTTCCCACCATTTCTGTTGGTCCTGTTTAGAGTGTATTGCATACAGTTAACCCTGCTTCAGTCTATATGAGGCTTAAAAGAGCACTAAAAACAAGTCGGCTGTCCCCTGTCATTTTGATATCCCAAGTCCCGTTTTCGTGTACTCGTAAACCACATAGCTAATACTGACAGCCGGAATGACTTTCATGAAATTAGGGAGGATGCCGCGGTAGAGACCAAAAAAGCCCTCTTTTGCCACAATGTTCTTCACAAGCGAACTCATTGATGTCTTATTATCACCTCCATCCAGAGATGCTGGGGGGGGAAAGCAACAGATTAGAAAAGAAAAAAGTGAAGTGCTGCAGCTTTTTAAAAGAAATGTCAACTTCCACAAGACATAATGTAGAGTATCATAAAGCAACTTCATGAGCCACTTATATACAACTACCAAACCATCTTCTGTGATTACATAAGTCCTAAATCTGATGTGAGCAGTGTGGCATAATACTAATAGAAAACCATTTATCACAAACCTTGAGCCTGCATCCGTGTCCGCACCAAAGCAAGTGGATAACTAGCAAGCTGTCCACATGTGCTTGAGATGGTTCCACAACCCAGCAATACCAGGATACCAGGGTTGGCCGTGTCCTTGGCGTATCGTGATAACCAGGCATTCTTCAAGCTCTGAAGCAGATATAACAGCATATTAGTCATGCCATATCGAATAACTAATACAGTTATGTATGTATCATTTACCACTGACAAATGTATTTCCTGACAGTAGAGCACTTATGATGTTGGGTAGGTTATACCGTCTAACGTTAATAATAATGTTGTCAGTGAACATCTCATTGGCACTGTGCATTTGCCATTGGCATTGGTATTTACCGAATTGCTATGAACAACACATCTTTTTTTTTTTCAACTCTTTTCAACCATAGTATTTTTATTTCAACCAGACTGCACTTTTTAAATTAAATCACTCTTTTGTAAATGTTACAAAACAGTAGTTATACAGTACCTCATAAATAGCAAGGTCGATCCCGGCATACGGAATGATTCCTAAAATGTTTGGAATGTAGCCTTTGTAAAACGCCTTAACGCCCTCCTTCTGTAGGATCTTCTTGGCACAGTCAGCCATTCCTGAGTACTGGCCTGTCTTTCTCAGAGCCAGCCTGGTCTTCATTACCTTCACATACAAAAAGAAAATAAATTCCTCCAGTCAAGCGTTCAAAAGGCTCTAATTTAAAAAGAACACCACATATCTTATTTTATAAACATTATATATTTTTATATTATAAAAGTACATTATGTTATATTATATTATAAATATTGTACATTTTTATATTTTTATAGTTAGTTAAAGGAGTTAAACTATTGCTCATGGCTTGTATGTTTCACAAAAATAACAACTCTAAACTGTAAATGAAATGTTATATGGCATGTAGACTGTTATCTCCCTGTCGCATGTTCACATTTCTCAATCCTCAGCTCTGGTTACAATAACCACAGTTTCAAAAACGCCACTGTTGGGCTCGTATTTAACCTACTAACCATGACCTTGCTAATCCTAATCTGCTGATACATGACGGCCTTAAAAATGTCGTTACACACCCTCAGTGCAACGTCAGCCTGCTCACGCCAAAGAGAAAAGTGGCTTAATGATCAGTTTAAAGTAGAGGAAATGTTGTTGGATCAGGCCATACTGTTTAACTGAACTTATTATTATTTTTTACAAATAACAACAGTGAAGAGAGTGAATTGATGATATCTTTAATGTGACAACTATAGCATACATTTATTATCATACTGAGTCTGTGTATTTGTTTCTCCAAGCTCTGTAAAATCATAAAAAAGTGTATCAGTGACCACCCCTTTAATATCTTTGTGCATGCTATCCCCCCCTGAAGCAAACACAAAAAAGGCAGCAACACTTCGATACTGGGAACCTAAAACAAACAAATTGAGTGTGTGTGCTCACCTCCATCGGATAGATAATAGTCTGAGCAGTAGCTCCAGCCAAGGAACCAGCCATGAACCTCTGCTGAGTCTTAACTTTCCCACCATCTGACGACAGGAGCTTTTTGTACTGCAGGCAAAGCCATTACAATCAATAAGCTGGGAAAAAACAATACATTGCCGAGACAAAAGCAGCTGTACATCCCTACTGTAAAACTAGATTTCATGTAAGACTAACAGACACTGAACTACACTTAGTTCATGACAGTCTAATGTTATGACAGTCTATGTAACAATAATCTATGTGACAATTACTGACTGTACAATTATTATTGATTACTATTATTACTATAATAATAATTAAGACTATAATAACAAGAGTGACGATGATGTTTGAATTATTGAATATTTTAATACTACATTACATTGTTAGTCATTGAAAACTTTTGATCTGCATTGACTTGAGCATAGGCAATTAGCTTAGTATAGATAAAACAACTACAACAAAATCAGTTAAGAATTGCTGAGATACACCTCCAACTGGCACCCAACAACCCCAGTCTACCAGAGTCTTACCTGTTCATATGCCATGAACTTAATAGCTGTCTCTGGGGCTATCTTTAAGACGTTAATCCCATTGCCCCGCCAAAGGGATGTCACTCCTCCTTCCTTGATCATTTCTTTGAAGCCACCAACCAGGCTGATTTTGTTTGACTTTGAAGCATGTACCTGAAACACATGCACATGTTGTGGTAACACGTCTTCTATCTTTTAATTTTTTTTTAACAGTGGAAATTTCCCAGGACTTGGTTTAGAAGAATATACATTTCTTTGTAAATGTTACAGTTTCAAACTACTTTTAAAATGCATCTCTCCTTGCACGTTTATTTGACTCAGATTCAAGGCATACAAGCCTATTGGCTAAACCAAACATTAAATAGACAGGACTATCTGTATATATGAATCACATACAAAAGTATTCAGTTCATCAAATGTCAGGACCACTTTAGTCAAAAATTAGAACAAAAAATACAGTAGAGTGAAGTTACGAAGCAGCTTTATTTCTACTGTAAAACTTGTATTTGGTGGTGTGACTGTTCAGAGGAAGTTCCTGTCTTATCTATTAACTTCATGGAAATCATGATAGTGAACAGCAACATCCTCAGAGTGAAACACTCCTAATTTAAAAACTGGAAGGGTAACTTATTTCCCCCCTACAACAGAGCAAGTAACAATGACAACAGTATGACATTGTTTCAAGTAATTATTATTATTATTATTATTATTATTTTATTTTTTGGTGAAGATGGGGAGAAGGTGGGCTGCAAAGCAGCGTGCAGACTCAGAGGAAGCAGGGGGAGCTGACAAAGAGCAACAGCTTAAGTAAGGCGCCCTGATTGCAAGCAGCCACTTGCAAGCAACAGCTGATAAGCTGAGCGCACAGCTGATGTGGGGCTGGGCTAGCATTAACCAATAGAAGATATAAGAGCTGATAGCGGACTTGACTAAGTGGTCTGCCAGAACTAACGCAGAATGCTCTGTTTATCAGCACTATACTGACTCTACTTGACTCCATCTCAAGTCATGCATTTCTGTACAAGTCTAAGAGGTGGTCCAGATTCTGATGCGCAGCAAGAAAGTGTGTATTTCCACAAGCCGCTCAGCTCAAGCATCACTAAATTTGCTTCGAGAGCAGGGAGACAAGAGCTGTATTTTGGCAGGCAACCCACAGCGCTGATGAATAAACATTCCCCTTTCTGATTCAACTGCAAGTTCAAATCGTCACGCAATGCAGTTACGCAATGTCAATATCGATATTGAGTGTCTAATTTGCATAAAGGTCTGTGCTGTCTGCCTGTTAATCATGACACTAAGCTAAATATGACTCATCATACACAAACAATAGCCAACACCAATAATTCATAGCGTACTGTATGTCTGATGACAACTTGCATATTTGAGTGAGACAAGGCAGTGGTGCCTGTTTTTACTCCACCAGTCGGTGCAGAAAACACTTCCAGACAAGTTTTAATAGGGACTCTCGCACTTCCATGGAACAGTGACTGGGGGAGGAGATTTACGGTATGTCAATATTAGGCAAGACTTGACAGATTAGATACCACCCCATACATTTGATTGGCTGTGAAGCACAAACCAGCAGCTGTTCACCATAACCACAGATGGCACGCTGTTTGAATAATTAAGAGCTATTTCCAAGGCCTTGTTGCTGTAATATTTATATAGTATATAAGCTAATTGTGCACACTGCCTACCTGCATGAACACCTTCATCCTGTCCAGAGGAGCAGTGCCCGTGCGTGAGACTGCTCCTGCCATTGCACCGGCAGCCAGCTGTTTCCACCAGATGCCAGTGGTCTTCTCCTCCTCAGTAAACTCGTCGGGGATGGCAAGGCTGTCCCCTATATCCAGGACCTAATGGCAGGTGGTGAATAGGAGATTGTGCTTGTGTTGCTGATTAAATATGTCGAATATTTATGAGATTAAAAAAAAACAACAACAATAAATAAGTCTTGTGCCATATGCCCTCAAGTGCTTCCGTTTCATTAGAATATTCCTGCTGTTTGAATGATGAAAGTAAGATTCATGACAGCTGACCCTGTTTTCAGTTAAAAAATAAAATACCACGAAGAGGAAATAAACAGAAATAGATAGAAAGGTGACTACAGAACACAAAAGGTCACCAAAGTTGTGGTGATTTAGTAAGGATTTACACCTAAACTACTTTGTAATGAATGTATACTATAAATACATTTTATGGAACCTTTCAAAAACCCAGATGACCTTCTGCAGGATAGATAATTACTTTCCCCATAATTTAGGATGTTGTTACATTTTAATTGGTAAGATTTAAGCCTATAATAAGACCTCAAGTAAATGACAAAGATTAGAGAAAAAGTGTTAAGTCAAAGACAGATGGATCAAATGTTCAAAAGCACCTTGTTACGCCACCATGCACCTCTGCAAAATACTCTTCATTCACTGCATGCAAATGGTTTTCGCAACATGTTCTCCCACTGATCACATCTACAACTTATAACACATTTTAAAGTGCCTAGCCGATGCACTTTTAAAGAGGAAGTTAAAACAGCTAAGACAAAAAAAAATGCATAGTAACTATCTGTGGTAAAGATGTGGTGTGCGTGTGTAGGCAAGATATACAGAGAGAGTGAGCAGAACCAATAGTTCATGCTCTAGGCCACACTCACAGAGGAATGCTTCCAGTAACGAATGATCTCTTCCAGGTTAGTGGCAGGGTTAAACAGAAAGTGTTCTCTCCACTCATTCCAGTCTACTGTCATGGTGCCATCTATGTCAATACTGTAGGGACAAACATATTGCACTCTTTCAGTTTCCAGTGACTCGTTACACAGTCATGCTCTACTTACTACAGCATGCTTCAAGAGTAATGCAATATCTTACCACTCACAAGCAATACAAGACTCTACATTTGTGTCTAGAATAAATGAACTTTACTTATGTTCACTGGTTTATCAGTAAGGTTTATTGGCACATATCACTAAAAGGCTGTGCACCAGCAAAATACATAACATACCTCTGCAGGATCTTCTGGGCCTCCTCTTTAGATATATCGATTCCCAGCTCTCCCAAAGACTGCTTGATTTCTGAGGCATCAAGGCGACCTGAAACACAAAGGTGTTCATTTTTGCACTGTAGTCCATCGCAAAACACAGGTGAGCGTAACATACAGTATGTCACAAAAGTGTCACAAAAGTGAGTGCACCCCTCACATTTTTGTGCTCTCCTTTGTTGTGGTTTAGACATTAATGGTTGCGTGTTGAGTTATTTTGAGGGAACAGCAAATTCGCACTGTTATATAAGCTGAACACTGCCTGCTTTATGTTGTACAAAAGTGTTATATCTTCAGACTTTTCCCATGGAAAGATATCATAAAAAATGTGAGGGGTGTACTTACTTTTGTGACATACTGTACATGTTACTAATATGGTGCTGAACAGGTAAAGATGATAAACTGATGAATGATTAATTGTTGAACATTTATTACCATAACAGTCAATAATATTAACTATGATTGATTCATAATTGTGAATAATTGTGTTTTTCCTTACATACACAGCCCATGCAAAAGAGTGATGCTGCATGTGTAGTGGCCTACCATCGTTGTTTTTGTCCAGGCTTTTGAACGTCAAGCGTAGTTTCTTCTCATGCTCTTTTAGGTATCTGGAAAACTCGTTGAAATCCAGTCCTCCGTCCTTATTCTTATCACCTGAGTCAACAATTTTCTGTCAAAAGAAAGGGAGACGGTTTTAATAAGGCCACAGTTTTCTAATGACCAACAAAGAGCACACAGGGACTTAGTCTTGGATGTGCTGGGGCACTCTATTAATGCTAGGCCTGGCTGACTGAAACATGTATGTCTAGGCCTATCTGACAGACAGTCACATTCATTCTAAAATTACTGAAGATGCTATCTTGAGCTGTAGACTCTGTGTGTCGTTTGCAAGCCATTTTCATAGAACGCTTTGTGTGTGGAGGTGAAACCTTAGCATATTCAAATATGATCCTAGAAGATCTTTCTATCGTGCCTTTGTTCTCATTAAGCTACATGTAGTCATTGCAGTCACTTTTTAAATCATAAGTACTGAAAATGCACAATGACAAAGTAGCATGGGCACAAACAAGCGGCATTAGGTTAACAAGTTACCTAAGCAACTTCAGCCAGTTAGGTTGACATCCATAACAGAGACTAGTTGGATTCTCTCCAACACTCCATAATTATAAAACCTCTAAGTGGGTAGTTTCAGATGTGTTTCGCAAGAAAGTATCTACATGGCCCTTTTCTCCTTAAGCAAACCAGGACTTGCCTTGCACCTAAACCTCAAGTCAACCATTGCATTGCAATAGCACTAGGCCACACGAACATTTAATGTAGTTTTTTTCCACAAACGAATCCCTTTAAATGTGTGCACAGTTTCCCGGGTAGACCTACACACTTCTTTCAGTCTCATACTTTCACTATACGTTACCTGGGCTGCTCCCTTGCGAAATGTGACACCCATGGCAATAAGTCCTGCCCTGAGCTCTGTAACGTCCACTTTTCCATCCTTGTTCGTGTCTAGCCGTTGGAATAGTTCGGCATATGTCTTGCGGCTGAAGTCATCCCAGCAATGTCCTTCTGTCAAGAAAATTCTCAGTGCGTGGTGCATTTTGTGATGTGTAGAAATGCGCAAGATATCCCCTTCACTTTAAAGTCTCACGGACATCACCTCGGAAGGCTTGGTCACCGATGGCGAACACTGCAATTCGAATAAGCGCAATAAATCGTGCTACCTCTACATACAGACACCCACCTATTACATTACTGCTCTTCCATGAAGGTACTTCGATAACCAGTAGCCGGCCAAACTCAAAATATTAGAGGTGCAGAATAAACACTTCCTGCCCACTATCGCTACCAGACAAATAGGGCGGGATCTAATGGAGAAGTCCCCTCCCCTAGGCTGCAAGTTTCTGGCTTTTGAGTAGCTCCTGCTGTCTGGGTGTGTTTTCTGGGTAGTGCAGAGACGAATAATGCAATGTTCTACACGAATTTTAGTTAAAATAATTTCCCATGTGACATCTGTGTGGAATAATAATTATGTGTCATATCTGAGGAATGCCTTGACACATTGAGTTGACACGACTATTTTGGCTCCACAGGGTTGTCAAGGAGCAACCTTAATTTGTGTCATATAGGTTTTTTTGCAGCTTCTGCAGTTTTCAGTTTGAAAGACTCAAACTCGATGATGAGTTCACAACCCACCAAGAGAAAACACCAAGGCTAAGTATGCCCACTAGATGGTGCAATTTCCCTGCTCAACCTTTGATAACCCCCTCAAACAACACACCAATGTAACAGAGTAGGCGTACATAACAGTGATTATACACACAGTGGGTCAATAGGGTTCTATTTGACATAGTCAGCATCGGCCTTAGCTCACCTCTGAGGTAGCGTAGTCCCCCTAACCCCGTCCAGTGATGCCTGAATCCAATTGATATGACAGAGGAACATGAGCAGACGAGGCAAATGAGCCACTGGGACCCAGGCACAGACAGGACAACATCCCCCATTTCCCCTTGACCAACAGCATGCCTCCCCACAATAGTCTTGCATTCATGCACAAAGTGGTAGTACAGAGATCACACTAAAGTCACATTATTGTTTTATTTTTCATTTGTGTATCTTTACAAGTGCACAGTTCAAAAAGGCACACTGAACTGGCACTTTAAGCACACATCATAATTCCCGACATGATAACAGCTTAAAGGCTAAGAAATCAGTTTAAACATCAGGTATATCGTGTTGTTAAAAAGGAAATTATTATGCAAACACAGCATTACAATACAAGATGTATACTAACATCATATTAAGCTACAGCCTATGCAATTCAACTCTTACTTTTTAAAGCAACAATAATTTGTTACAGGGTGAAAGGCAGTTCGCTTTGGGCTATAACTGCACTAAGTAAGTTTGGAGGAGCAGACCGTCTCTCTGTAGTTCTCTGTGAGAAACAATTCTGCTTCCAACCTGTAAGGCGAACAAAGACAAAACCTACTTAGTGTTGCTTTAACATAAGTAAATAATTTAACATACCCTCCAGGGCCTCTTAACATATGAGAATGAACAACAGTGATACATAGGCTTGTCCTAGAGGGACCCCTGGTCCTAGGCCCGGTTGACCCGTTCAGTAGTCCACTCTCACACAGGATGGGAAATGTATTGACTGTTGCCGGTATGATGAGTATGCGTCATTGTAACTGAGGTCTTCCTGCTGTGCAGTCCAGAACCACGAGTCTCGAACCCACGACCTCACAGCAACTCCAGCTGTACGTTTACAAATGTCAAGATGTCTTTAATGGTTAAAAAAGCCACACCTCCAGCCAGTATCCAGATGATGAAGAGTCTGGATTGTGAAAAAAAAAAAGAAAAAACAGATGCAATACTAGCAGGACATTCTCTGACAAGTCTGCTACTAAATTTAGGCTATACCTCTGAAGTTGTGGCAACTGCTGCAGCCTATTATTTGCTTGATGAATCATTGACTAATAGTGAAATGCACCATATTTAAAAAACATCCTACAGGGAATGCAACAGGGAATGCATTCACATCTCAGAACAGTCTTGCTGAAATCATATACGTTTTTCTAAGCCTTTGCAAGACTAATCTCAATGACTGTTTATGACTCCAAACACCTTGAAAAAGATACTACGAGAGATGTCAGCCATATTATATTGTCTTACAGTAATTCTAATGACCTCTATCAGTTTTGTGGTTGACTAATATTTAGGTTTAGATTCAATCAGCTCAGAGGTGGTCGACCACATAGGAAGAGTATAATAACAAAATCAACGTAATTGCAGTTATTTTATTTTTTATTTTCTTATCATTTTAATTTATTTTCTTTTTTTTAACTGTCCTTTTTTACCCCATGTATATTTGTCTACCATGAGTCTACCCCAAATCAACCAGTTCAATCAATTATAGTTTTATTTATTTTATAAAAATAACAAAAGCAACATTTTTTTTTTTACAGTACAACTTGCCAAAAGCCTACGCTCTCCTATTTGTCTCTAGCAGCATTTCCCTTACATGGGATGACTAAACAAGGGCTTCCGTCTTCTCTAGCCAGTAGGTGAGGGAGTTGAGGAGGAATCAGAGGGGGCGTAATTATTTGAACCAAATATGTAGCAACGTCCAGCAGTGATCAGTCGTCCTCAGTAGCTTTCTGATATTACTAGCGGATTTTGTCACCGGCAAACGACTGTACCGTAACAGCCTTTCCTTAGTTGTTACTTGGCGTTAACCGGCAATGTCATTCATTATGATGAAGAAAAAGAAATTCAAATTTAAAGTGGACTTTGAGTTAGACGAACTGTCCTCTGTTCCCTTTGTCAACGGAGTCCTGTTTTGCAAAGTCAGACTTATCGACGGTGGCTTTACAGAAGAGTCGTCAAGGTAATTATATTTGTATTGTAACGAAAACTTATCTGTATTTCTTTGCATATCCTGTGTTAGTCTGTGTTTAAAGCTGCCAGATCTGTCCATAGAAGGTATTGTGGTTACAGTTGTTAGCTAGCCAAGCTAATGCAGTTAGCCAGCCCGCTAGCCAGACAGTGTACAGTGTATTTACATTATCTACAAAGATAACGTTGACTTTATTGTTGCTGCTTGGTTTACTGGTATTGCCGAGCTAACTTCGCTGTATTTAGCCTGTATTAGATAGGGCGAAGTCGCTAACATTACGGCCAGACAACCGTTAAATCTCATGTGAAAGCATAATCTACTGTTTAAATATCACCTTACATGTCATCAGATATGTTAAATAACATGCACAGAAAAGACATAGCAGAATACTTAGGTTTTGTAAACTACTGAGGCATTACACTGGCCATTTGTGTTATAGCTGTCACGTCAACGTTATGCCTTTTTAGATACTGTGGAGTTCTGAAGAGCGAGGCTGGGGGTCTACCTTACCGTCTATCTATGGAGTCTACTCGCTGACAACCCTGATTGTCAAGCCTAATCTGCGTTTGGTGTGGATAGTCGGTTGGCTACTAAACATAATATTATGTCTATAGTTGGCTCAGGACAGGGTGTAGGTAGTTCTTCTGACAATGACAACACTTTCCCTAACGTCAGTTTTACCGTATTTGATTTGAACATCAAGGTTTAATCAGCTCTGATTGTTTCTCATCAGTCCAATTCAGTGACTCAAATGAGCTGATTGGGTAATGTAACATTTCAAAGCGCAGTGAGTTCACAGTAGGGAGTTGATTAATGAGAACAATATGCCCTATTGTTCAGGGGTTGCATTGACGTTTGTCGTCAGGTAAGAGACACTACTTTGATGTTCACTACTCTGTAGTTCCTGGAGGAACAGATCTGCTGTTTAACTCTGTTGTTAGACACTTAAACAGATGAAGTGTTGGTACACATACGGTGTGGACGAAATCACTGCTTGACATAGTATGAATGTAATTGTGTTGTGATGTGTGTGTTGTGAAATACTGTTACTTTGTAAGATCTCCAGCTGTATAAACTGCACACCAGTCATGTTGCAGTGCAGAGTGAAGGCGAGTGCCCTAATAGTTGTTGAAGCATCCTGTCTCACTGACTTTGGAAAGCCTAGTGTTATGGTTACCGTATAGGAAAAGCCCTGAGAGGTTCTGGAGTCATACTTCCAAGTTTTGTTGTGTGTGTGTGTGTGTGTGTGTGTGAGAGAGAGAGAGAGAGAGAAAGAGAGAGTGACACACACACACAGGAAAAAAAGGAGAGAGAGAGAGAGAGTCATTGTTGGCAGCATGTACTCCACATGTGAATAGGTTAGGTCACTCTTAACGGCTCACATTCTTTTGAGGATGCCTGCTATGGCAACCACTCGCATTTTTCCAAATATGTAAACAATCCCCACATCCTCTTATTCTTTCTTTTCCGCAACATTGCCCCATTTAAATAACTCGACTCAACTAACTCAACTGTTACTCTGTTTTTGTTTTGCTTCAAACTTTTGTATTTCCCGAAAATATTTGACTTGGGTTTTATCTGATAATCAGCGGTTTTGAGTGGATGTGTTAGTTTAGTTTAAAACTGGCAGGAGGGAAAGTGTTAGTACTAAGAACCCTTTGTGACAATCTGTCACTATCATTCACACAATTGTCTGCCCAGTGCCAACAGCTGCAAAGCACTTTGTCTCAGCAACTCCAAAAGCAATGTCTTTCATTTATGTGAATTAATTCCAAAACATGTTCCTTCACTGTATTTAGCATACGCTTCATTGTTTTTACAGTGAGCTATGGTGACAAGAAGGCATAGATAACCATGCAGAACAAAAGTGCCTTGTTAGGCTAAACATTTCCTCATCCAAAAGAAATGATTATACAGGAAATTAGACCCAATGTGCTGATGTGGTTTTGTGTTAAAAAGCCATAGCCCTTTCAGAGAATGGAGGAAAGCCTTTGGGTTTGACTAAGCACTTCTTTTCAACCATGGAAATTGTAATGGTAGCATTTAACAGCATATGTGTTAAACAGTTCCTTCTGAAGTTAGAAGGTAGCTTGAATGGCAAAACAGGGTGTGTGTGTGTGTGTGTGTGTTTTGTCTACCTCAAGCACAAGTATCAGCATACCAGTTGACCAGAGATTGACTGTACACATATGTAGGAAAGAGTTAAGTTAACTGTCTATCCATTTGTGTGTCTTTCCAGGGAAGCGGTCCAAGCCAACTGTGTTCGCTGGAGGAAAAGATTCTCCTTCCCGTGCAAAATGAGTGCCAATGCAGGGACTGGTGTGTTAGACCCGTGTGTGTGCAGAGTGTCTGTGCGTAAGGTAAAGTATTATGTGTGTGTGTACTCTTATAGCTCATTACTAAGTTACAGGCAATGGTACTAAGCTAAGTAATATTTTCACTCTTTCTGGTGGACTAAGCTGTCCTTATGTCTGGTATTTTGTAGGAGCTGAAAGGCGGGAAGACCTTTGCAAAGGTACCCTTTTAAAAACATTTCATTTACCGTACACACAGTTGTAATTCAGTCAGTACATTGAGTAGAATTAGTACATTCAGCAGAAGCCTGTTGAAACCAAAACCATGTTGATCCATATGACACATGTAGAGGAGCAGACTCTGGAGCTCTTTCTGTTCTTTTCTCTTATGGCGCAGCTTGGGTTCGCTGACCTGAATCTGGCCGAGTTTGCTGGTTCCGGGAACACCACCCGCCGCTGCTTGCTGGAGGGTTACGACACCAAAAACACTCGGCAGGACAACTCTATTCTCAAGGTACCGGCCTCATACCTCACATACACACATCTCCCCAGTGCTCTGAAGCAGACTTCCTAAATTTCCTATACTAGACTTCCTAAACGTAAGTATCCAGACCTCGAGAGTTGAGACAGACACAGTTCTGAGCTGTTGTGCATTGTAGAGCGCATCACTGCATGTTAGCTGTGTGTCCAGTGCTGTGGACTTGGCTGTGTTTGTTGTGTGCTGTGCATCTACAGTGGTTTTGATTGGTGGAACAGTGGGCCTGGCACTCCTGAGTGCAAACAGGATGTAGTGTCTGGTTTCATGGAGCTCATTCTATATGTGGTCCGTGTTGTGAGAGACACACACGTCTGTGTTTGTCAGTGAATGTCAGTGCAGGGACTGAGATTTCATCAGACATATGTGTACTCATCTGTCTTCAATCTTCTCTGCTTTTCCCCAGGTGATGATCAGTATGCAACTGATGTCAGGAGACCCCTGCTTTAAAACGTGAGCAGTAGTACTTAATACAATACGCGCGCACACACACACACACACACACACACACACACACACACACACACACACACATACACACATACACACACACATTACTATGATTAATTAGTTTAGATGAACATCATTTTAAACAAGTCTTTCTTACTAGAAAGTGGCTCACAATGACACACACACACTCATACACACATGCACAGATGCACATGCACATACTCCCTGTCCTTACTTCATACACACGCACACACTCCTTCTCCCTACTTCACCTAGCTTCACCTTGAGCACAGCTGTATAGCAAATAATCTTCTCTTGAATTGGCAGGTAAGATGAATCTATGCAATAGTGTTGGGTAATGAATCGTCCCTATTACTCACAATGGCAGGGTCTGTTGTGTCACTTCGTTCCCTTTGTTTTTTTTAATTACCGGTAATCACCCAGTATTGCGTAAATAAATTAAAGCCGGGCTTAGAGAACGATTATAATCAAATACACCTCTGGTTAAATGCAGTAATACATTAACGTTCCTCTTACTAAAATAAAGGCACCTGTAGTAGTAAGCACCAAGTTGTTACTTTGGAAATTTTGGAAGTCGGATTTGTGTTGGATGTTGAGCTCAAATGTGAATAGCTTTTGTTGCTGGAGTTGCAGACTGCACTCGTAAGTAGCAAGTTGCAGATCACTGCCCGATATTGTGATCCTTTGATGTGTCTGTTTGAAGTTAGCTTAGCCACAGACACCCTCGCAACATGTCTCACAGAGGAAACCACGCGGCTGGCCTACATCCTGTCTCAAATGGAGATAACGAAGTGGCTGTCAGAACAACCGAGTGTGGATGTATTTAAAAACCAGAGAAAAAAAGAGAATTTTATCTGATATAGAACGTTGACTGAGGCATGGAGCTAACTGACCTCTAGTATGGTTTTGTTTTTAAACCTCTCTCAGTATTCCACAGGGTTTGTGGCTTTGTCAAAAGTGAGCCAAAATACCATGCCTTATCATGCTGTATTTATCAGTTCTGTTTCCTGTGCTTCAAGGACACAGGTGTGTTATTGTCAGCTTCATGTGTAGTTGTAATGTGGCCTTTCCCAAAAGTCAGAAATAGAACAGGCTTCATCATAAACACTGATAGCTTATCTCTCTCTGGGTTTCACCTTATGAGGTGGTTCATGTTTATTATGAAGGTGGGAAGCTGATATACAAGCTTAGCGTCACCCTCTTAGAAATGTTTTGCGCTGTTACTTTATTTCCATGGCCTTCTTGCACTCTTTTTATACATTTCTTTCTCTCTCTCTCTCTCTCTCTGCTACTCTTTCTGTCCCCCAACCCTGCCCCCCTCTGTCTTTCTTTTCTCCATCTGTCTGTTTATCCATCTAGCTCTTACAGTCTTTTTGTCCTCTCACATACACATACACAAGTGTACAACCCAGTACTCCTGGCATTAGGGCAGCTGTGTGGCGAGGGCCACACCCCCTCCCTGCCATGTGCTGAAGTCTGTGAGGAACAGCTGAGTCACAGGAGGCCAACAGTATACTCTTTTCTTGTTATGGCAACAAAGAGCCAGGTCATCATATTGGGGGGGGGGGGGGGGGGGGATCTCCTTTGGCATGTCAACGCCAAAAAGGATACAATGCCCCCATACAAACAACTTCATTCTGTTGTCATGTACTTCCTTTGTTGACATTATAGAAGTTTATTTTGGACTTTTACATTTCCTCTTAGCTGACCCTGAAGTTCCTTAACTCATTTTGTAGAAACCAAGGCATCAGTAATGGTGTTCCTTTCTACAGTGAAGGGTACACACACAAACCACAGTTTACACAGGGAGGGACTATGTGATGTCAGCAGCCATTGTATGTTCGTCAGCAAGGGTTGGCAGGACTGAAGAAAGCATCAGGCGCCCACTCACTCCCAGTCTCCCAATTTGGCAGCTTCCCCCTCCTGTGTAACTAATAGCAGAGTAGGAGTAGCATTGTCAGTGTGCGTTTGGGAAAGAGTGTGTGTGTGTGGGTGTGTGTGTGTGTCTTCATGTGGGAGAGAGTTTGCGTGCGAATGCGTGCGCATGTGTTTATTTTGGGGAGCAAGATAAAGTTAGTGTGTCTGTGTGTGCTGTGCACGTTTGTGTTCAGTCAGGAGTGTGTGTGCGTGTGTGTGTGTGTGTGTGTGTGAGAGAATGTTTGCCAGAGGAGTCAATCCACCCACTCTTAAATCAGTCACACTCATTCCAGCCCGTGGGTATTTGTCGTCAGATGCCTTAGGAAAGCCCTCAGGCCGCTCAGCATACGCACGGCTCTTACGCAAGAAGACCCATCATCACACAGATGCACACAGTAAGGGCTGCCAGCTCCGCTGCGCTCATGCCATTACAGCTGCCACTCCAAAAACTGTAATCCCTCCTCCAAACCCATTAATCTCACACCCCGGGCACTGTGGCCCCTCCAGCTCAAGTGGGGGATTCTGGCTGGCTCTGACTCCCAGGTGTGCTGCGGTAATTCATACTGGTGATAGAGGCCCCCCCCCCGGGGGCGTGCTATGAGTCTCTCTGCGTCAGTGTAGCTCCCTTGATGTCTGTCTGTCTGTCTGTCTGTCTGTCTGTCTGTCTGTCTGTCTGTCTATCTATCTATCTATCTATCTATCTATCTATCTATCTATCTATCTATATATCTATATATCTATAGTGCAGTGTGTTAGACAGTCTCATATGTCATGTTGATTCACACTTTACCAGGCTTGAGAAGAACTTGTTTGAACTTGAGTAATCTTTCGTTTTCTATTATGAGGTTAAAGCACAGGTCACAGTGAAGTTTTGTTCTAAAGCACAGTTTAAAGGCCAATTTAAAGTTCTGGCAAGTGTCGCTAGTTAAGGTGTCGCTAGCTAAAAGTTGGTATGAAAATAGACATAATATTAATTTGGGAGGATGTAAAAAAGCTTGTCATGTACATCAAAAAATCTATAACGGCATAAACGCTATCACACACATTGCATAGCCACTCAGAGTTCTGCATTCTAGAACGTTGCCTTTATAATGAAATGGATGTGTTTACTTTAATTTTGTAATAAGAGGTAACTTTAGAGATATTTACCACATTGCCTTACAAGTAGTCATGGAAGCTACAAATGATTCTGTATGCAGTGATTTATGAAAGCCTGCAGCCTGTTGACATTTTGTCAAACAACATTTGTCGTTATTGACTAGGCTATATTTATCCTGCATTTAACCAGGAAGGTCCCATTGAGATGCAACATCACGTTTGCCAGGTAGTCCCATATGCTGTGTTGGCCCACTGCACACTTTACCAGGCATGTGATCAAAGCCATCACTATGGCGAGATCTTTCCTTGTCTGTCTTGTTGTTAAAGAGTTAATCAGTGTGTCTTACACCCCTCAAACAGCATCATAAGATAAGAAGCCATAAACAATTTTGATTTTGATTAACGACCTCAGATGTCCTTTCACTTCTCTGCTTTGTGCTTATAGCACAGTCCTATTATTAATGCCTAACGCGAGACAGGGATGTCTGAAAGTCAGGCTGTGTCTAAATGTCAAGTAAGCAGGTCCTTTCCTGCAATAGTATATCCTGTGTTCGAAAAGCAGGTTCCTCTAACATGTGGAGGCCCAGAGCCTAAGCATTTGCGGTCACCAGTGACAACAATTGGGCAAGATGTTTGTTCCGCCTCTGTGGAAAAGGAGCAGGGCAAAGGGGCAAAACAAGCACGCAGTAACTCCTCATGACATTTCACAGGACATTCGGGCTTGTTGGATAGTTTAGAGTGGGAACAGGAGTGTATGTGGGCAGGCAGTGTGGGACTGCTTGTTTATGTGTGTTGTTGTTCTCATGCCATAGAAGGGCTTGTGATGTACTTGCACATGTGTGTTTGGAAACAGACGCTGTGACGCACACTTTTGTGTGTGTGTTTATAAGCAGGTGCAGGTGGAATGGTGTTGTGTGTGTGTGTGTGTGTGTGTGTGTGTGTGTGTGTGCATGTGTTTGTTGACGGGGTTGTCTGTGTATGTCTGCTGGTTGGGAGGCGGCAGTGGGTTAAAGCAATGTGTGTTTGTTTGGGCTCCGTGACCCTGTGGCAGGTGTGTACTGACATCTTGCACAGAACAAAGAGGCTCTTCAGAAATGTCAGGTGGACTCAAGGCAGGCGGTGTCTAAAAGGCCCTTTTATGGTAGCTAGACTCAGTCTGCGAAACATTATTTATGCCCTTTACTAACATAAGCAAAAAATAACAGTGGTAAGTTGTTTAGCCTTCAAAGCTGTTTCAATATTGATATCCACTTGGTGATGGCATTGATAAGTGGCAAGTGCATCTACTACCAAGACCTTTAAAACATGAAGGGGAAGGAGTGCAAACCTCAAGCAGTCTGACAACCGCAGGCAGCATGATAGACACATAAAAAGAGAGACTTTGCCTGCAGTGTCTCAATTCTGGAGTTAAACCTCATTACTTCTTACCAAGCAATATACAACCGCTGTTTCCTCCACATGTTGTTTCACAAGCACAAAGAGGAACAGCGATGTCATTTGTTAGGCTGTCATTCTCAGTCATTTCATTAAGATCAAAAACTGGCATTGATACTAAGAAATAAAAAATAATTAATTAATAATAATTCAAAAAAACGATATTGTATTGAGTCATTTCTGATTGAGAATCATATCGTCTTGTGACCTTTTGTATCGGAATCGTATCGATTAAAAAAAAAAAAATCTGTATCAATACCCAGCCATACTGTCAAGGTTTAATTTCACTAGGTAAAGGTACAAGCGCGCCCAGGCCATGCTGCTGACGCGTGTTCTTTGTGTATATGTCACAGGGCTCCATCCACTGCAATGACCATAGGGATCCAGGGAGAAGCAGACCACCTACAGGAGTCTCGTAGGGCAGAGATGCCGAAGTCGTGCATGGCTGCATCAGGTATCCAGCAGCAGCCAACACCAGTCTTATTCACTGAACCCGTGAATGTTTGAACATGGCTGTGAATAGAATTTTGTTAACCTTTCTTCAGAATGCAAAAACGCAGCCATATCATTGACCAGTTGGTTAAAACCTGTATGGATTTTGGGTTAATGATTGAGCTGCCTCGTGAATCTATTTTAGCACAAGCTTACGGTTATTTTAAAGTCATGTTGTATGGGGGAAAAAAAGACAAGGTAGAAACCTGTTGCACATTTATGGCATTCTAACCAATGAGGGAACAGTGTGGTAATGATTCATGAATGAAAGCCCAACTCATGTTTAATTGGTTTGACATTCTAGTCGAGCACCCCAGGAAATGTGGCTCTGTTCCGGATGAATTAGGGGGAGGCGGCCACTCCAGAACGTCAAGTTACGCCAGCCAGCAGTCCAAAGTCTCAGGTAGATCACGTCTTGCCCTAAATGACATCACTCACTCACTCATACCAGCATAGACATGCCCGGAAGGATGTGGGTTGTGTGCTTGTGAAAGTCTGCATAACATTTAAGGCTTGACAGAGTCTTTTATTTAAGTTTCGAAATTGATTTAAGGCCCGATCATTATGACTGACCTTACTCTCTGTTGTGTTGGTATTTTTACGTCTCCCCCTGGAGAATTGATTATCCATTATCCATCTGTTTGTCCATGACCTACGGCTCTCCTTCACAGTCTCCTTCATGCACACTGCACACACAGCATAAAAAGCGTACTTCACTTTATTATAAACATCAGTGCCATGTAAGTTGTCACCACAGTTAATGCTCATAAATCAAATTAGTTCCCAGGAGTTCTTAGTTATATAGTGTCACTTATCTGTACCGTGATTTAGGTCTTTGGTTCAGCTTTAACTTGATTCTAACCAAAACGAGTCCACCAAGCTAACATGTGGAGTCATAACCCCTTTTCCTCTTGCCTGTCCCCCATAGGCTACAGCACAGGTCACTCACGATCCTCCAGCCTAACAGAGCTGACTCACAAACGGAACACGTCAGTGGGAAGCGCCTCGACAGGTGTGGGCAGCATGCCAGAAGGCGGAGAGGAGCGCGAGTCTAAAGCAGTACCCCCCACGCCGACTGCTTGTGCCCGTGTGCCCGAGTACATGGGCACCCCGCAAATGAGTGCCTCCACTGACAGGCTCAACAGGTAAGGGGACAGCAGAGGGGCAGCACATGATGTAATTTCTGAAGAGATCAATAACCACAAATACGTCACATTTTCATGTAAAATCATTCAGATGTTGAAAGGGAAATGCTGATGAACGTGGTGTTCATATTAGACTTTGCTCAACACAAAAGGTTCCCGTTTTCAGGAAAGCTTCGATAATCTACCAAACTTCTCAACCATTTGGGAATCCTAATGAACGCTGTCTCTCGGGGCTCAAACTGTTGCCATGTGTTCCTTTACATTTGGCATATTTGGGGAGAAATGCTTAAATCTGATGTCAAACAAGGTGTGGGAAATCTTGTTTCAAAGACACGTTTCATCACTTCTCCCTGATAGGCATCCGGTTAAGCAGGACTCAGTGGAGTGCCAGCTGAAGCGTTTTGACGCCACCAGGGTGGACGCCGATGACATCGTGGAGAAGATCCTCCAAAGTCAAGACTTCAGCCACAGCCTGCTAGACTCCAGTGCTGAGGGTAGGTTGGCTTGATTTTTCATGGTTCAACTCAAGACAAGGACCGATACCCCATTTCATTGTTCGCCTGTTGTTTTCAGATAGTGTTTAATGACTGATAGGATTGTAAATGTGTTTTTCGATGCCACTTATGTATACTCTGTGACAAAACTGTTCCTTTTGCCAATTTTACATCACATTTTGGAAAAAAATCTGTTACTTTTTTTAGGCTATACCCTAACCACTATGATTCACTGGAAAAGCAAGTGACAGTAAAAGTAACGTCCACAGTTCTGCTGCTGCCTTAGTCATAGCTTACCACTAGGAAATCCCACAGTGCACTGGTAACCATGGTGATCAAACAAAAAGACAACACACGTTCTCTGAATAGAGCTGAAGGCGTGTGTACGTGTGGGAGGACGGAGCAGCTTGAAACACGCTCGTGCTCACACTCCGAAATGATGCATTTGGCAGAGATTCTGGAGCTCACAAGCTGCATTCAAACTTCTTTTTTTGGGTTCAATGTAGCAGCATGATAAACTGACCATGGAGTCACCCAATTGATAAACACTGCATGTTGCGTGTGTCTTGTTAAGAATTGACAAGGGAACAAACCAGGTGGTATAATAAGCTTTTCCCTTTCTAAGAATCTACATTTACCATGTAGTTCCTTTAAACAGTAATCTTATCCAACTATCCTTTTACTGAGGCACAGTAGTGACGTTCCGTTACTTTAGAAGATCCTTCAAGATTATGAACTCAAGTTGGTCTAACAATGTCTGGCCAACCACAAGGAGAGGGCACATTCAGAATTCCTATATGTTCTATTGTGTTTGTATGTGGACTATATAAGTCAAGTCAAGTCAAGTCAAAATTATTTGTATAGCGCATTTCATACATAAATGCACTTCAATGCGCTTTACACAAATTTTAAAATAGAATACAATTAAAGATTTTAAAAGTAAAATACAATTTAAAATAAAGCAAAACCATTAAAATAATAATAATGAGAAGAAGAATGAAAATAAAATAAAAAATAAGACATAAAAATAAAAATTAGGAAAAGGCATCAGAAAAAAGTTTTGTCTTGAGTCTGCTTTTAAAACTCTCTACAGTAGGGGCATTCTTTACATCCTCTGGAAGCTGGTTCCAGAGCTTTGCTGTATAATAGCTAAAGGCTGCCTCACCACACTTTGTTTGTACAGTAGGTATGGTCAATAGATTTCTATCCATGGACCTCAGAGACCTAGATGGGGTATATGGCTGAAACATATCAAGTATGTAACTGGGACCCTTCCCATTAAGTGACTTGAACAGTAGTAGTAAGGCCTTAAAGTCAATCCTGTATCTCACTGGGAGCCAGTGCAGAGACCTTAAAATTGGGGTGATGTGATCAATTTTTTTTGTTCTTGTAAGAACTCTTGCAGCTGCATTTTGTATTAATTGGAGCTGTTTGATATTCTTTTTGGGAAGGCCAGTAAAGAGGCTATTGCAGTAATCGACTCTACTTGAGATGAAGGCATGTACCAGCTTTTCAAGATCTTGCTTAGACATTAGACCCCTAAGCTTGGAGATGTTTTTGAGATGGTAGAATGCGGACTTTGTGATGGCTTTCATATGACTGTTAAATGTGAGATCACAATCAATAAGGACACCAAGATTTTTGACTGTGTCCTTTGCTTTGAGTCCTTTAGTTTTAAGTATTGTGTTAATCTTATGCCTTTGCTGATTATTCCCAAATATAATTATCTCAGTTTTATCTGTGTTGAGCTGTAGAAAGTTTTGAGACATCCAGCTGTTAATTTGGTCAATGCAGTTGTAGAGGGATTTAAGAGGATCAAAATCGTTAGGTGACAAGGCTAGATATAACTGTGTGTCATCAGCATAACTATGGTACTTAATTGAGTTATTTCTAATAATCTGTGCAAGTGGCAGCATATAAATGTTAAAGAGTAGTGGCCCTAAAATGGAACCTTGGGGGACTCCACAGTTCAGAGGCATAGCTGATGAGGTGTAACATCCAATGGAAACATAAAAACTTCTTTGTTTTAGGTATGATTCAAACCATTTGATAGCTATACCAGTAAGACCAACCCAATGCTCAAGTCTATGCAGTAAGATGTCATGGTCAACAGTGTCAAATGCCGCACTAAGGTCAAGGAGCACCAAAACTGAGGATTTGCCAGCATCAGAGTTCAGTCGTATGTCATTCATTACTTTGGTAAGAGCTGTTTCTGTGCTGTGATTGGAACGAAAGCCTGATTGAAAATCATCAAGGCAACCATTTGATGTCAGAAATGTATTCAATTGATTAAAAACTATTCTCTCCATTATTTTACTAATGAATGGTAGATTAGATATAGGCCTATAGTTGTTTAACACCAGAGGGTCAAGGTTATTTTTCTTTAAGGAGTGTCATGACAACAGCAACAGTGTTTCTCTGTTGAGACCCAGTTAGGGTGACATGGTTAGGGAGCCTCCTCTTCACACCTTTTTTTATTTTTAGACTCCCTGGGTGCCAGCCATCCACCAGAATAACCACGAGTTGTTCTTTAGTACAACCCTTTGTTGTTGTTCAACAGTGTCTAAAATATGTGAGTGTTTGTGTATGTATGGTTACATATTTATGTATGTTCTCCGCAGAGGAAGGTCTCCGGCTGTTTGTGGGTCCCGGTGGTAGCACAGCCCTTGGCAGCCAGCACACCAGGTGGATACTCTTACGTAACTTCTCCCCTCAGCAAGGGGTCAGCTTGGCAGCTTTCCTCTATTAGGGTGATGTAATATGATCCCAGTGTGTCACTGTTGCCAATAGAATTTGTACAGGAAGTAGCTAACTGACATTTCGAGTTGGGGGGGTGTTGATAACTTCTGAGTCCGCAGTGCTTATAACACACTTTAGGTTGCAATGTACATTGACTGTTTATGATATTTATGATATAAAGAGCTTGAAAGTGTTGTGTCTTGAGGTCATGTCATGTGTGTCGAGGTGATGGTTTGCATGTGCTTGCTAAAACATTTTGGATGTCTCTGTGTCCCTCCCATAGGGTTGGTGTGGGTGCTTATGAACAGGTGGTGATTAAACGCTAGGAACCGTGGGATACTAAGGGCAGTTGCAGAGCTCAGCACTATTTTCTGAGTTCAGGCTGAGAGATGGACGGACAGATGGACGGACTCACACATGCACACAGGCAGCAGACATGGCCGCCTTAGAGCTCCATGAAGCTGCACTTTATTCCTCTGCCTCCAGCAGAGGGCGATGGGGAGCGCTGAATGAGGACATTCACTGGGGCTAGTTCCCACCGTGGCCGAGACCTGAAGCTGGTCATGTCACATTCGCAGAGTCGCTGTTCACGCGGCATTCAATGGTATGAGGGGATGGATCTAGGAAACCAACCTCTTAGATACAATCAGGTTAGAAACAATTAAAAAAAGGAAGCTGCTCTCCCTTCATCTCAATTTACCAGCTTGTTGAAAACAACAACTGTGTTGTGTGTGTGTGTGTGTGTGTGTATGGTAAAGAAAGTATCTGTCTTAAAAAAAATGAAAAAGGTGGTTGGATTTAAAAACCATGATTGCTGCTAAATTGTTAATAACCTCTTTTCGCAATATTGATAGTTTTTTTTCTGGTTAAATAGTTAGGGTGGTACAGCGTACTGCACAATAACATATTAACATTGCTCTCCATGCCAAGCTGTTTAGGCTGAGGCATGGTAAAAGTATCATATGACTGACAGACATTCAGACAGTGGTGATGGTCCTACCATTATAAGCTACAAACACTGTAAGCAAGTAGTAAGTAAGTAAAACATTAGGTTGCTGAACATGGGTTGGTGTTTTTGGCAGGGTGCATGAAGAGAGAGAGAGTGGAACTGGTTATAAGGGAGGGGTAAAGTAGTTAATAAGCCACATTGTCATGGTGATGGAGTCCTTGCTGGAAATACATTTACTATTAGCTGGAAGTCTGTGGAGTAAAATAATCTGAAGGGAAACATCAGCTTCCCCAAACAAGATGCATCTGAGTGCCATTACATTTTATGCAGGGAACTCAAAATAACAGAGTTTAAATAGAATTGACATAATGTAAAATGCAGTAAGCTCTGGAGGGGGTGGGGGTGGGGGATCGTTTCACTGTTTTAACTTATCTTTATGAGAGTGGACCATAAAACAGATCATTTATTTTTCTGTGTATTTTCATAGTCCAGTAAATATTCTTGGCTTAACCTTTTATGCTGGTCATAAATATTGTCAAAGCAGATGACTTTTTCCCCTTTGAACTGACAAATAGTTCAAACAGTTTAAAAGGCTGTATTTTCACAGGTTTGTTGTAAAGGTATTGGTTGGGTGGAGTTTGCGTTCCATGTTGTGGTTAATTTAATGTCCGTAAATGACATTTTTCTGTCTTCCTTAGATTGAGTAACTCAGTCTGTCTTCAGAATGTTAATTATTTTTACACATTTTGTTTGAATGAGAATAAAATATTTGTTTAGAAATGATTTATCTAAACGTTTAAATGTTAATGAAAAGAACGTACTGTGCCCCTGAACCTGCATGTGTTCACTGTCTGTACCTGCACCATTACTTGTTAATTAAAAAACGGTATATTTTGTGTGCCACTTGCAGTGGAGACTTAATGTCTGGTGTTATTTGCTCAGAATGTAACGCAAAACGTCCAAGCCGATTGCATTGTACACTGTATAAAATAGTATTTATCCTTTTTGTTTATTGTCATAACGATACGTGTCTGTTTCAGTGCGTAAATATGGCAGACCAGTTGCTTCTCTTTTGACTTTTGCTTCTTTTGTTTTCTTTGGTTAAATACAGGCGATGTACGACATGAAACAAATGGTTCAGAAATAATAATAATAAAAAAAAGGTTCACAGAGTTTTTTTCCGTCAAGATTCTCTAAGCAGATACATGTCCCTGCTTAAACAAATAACCAATTATAACAAGTTGGCAATTTATTGTTTAATATTTCATGTAGATTAACGCACAGGTTATACAGCCCAAGATACAGAGCGAGTGAGCCGACTGAAAACAATGAGTGCGTTCACATGGACAAGTCGAAACCACTTGGAACTGGTTTGGGATCGTACCAGCTTCATGTGAACGGAGATTGGTTTGGATTGGAATTGGTTTTCCTTATCCCCCTGCGACTCCAGGCCGGGGCTGTTTCGAAACCACTTCGACTGCCATGTGAACGGGATCGGATTGGTTTTCATGTATTGCGCATGTATCAACGAAATAAAAAACGCAGTTTGTTCCTTCATACAGACTTTCTAACACAGCAGAATGCACAACACGTACGCGAATGCGTCAAACTCCTGGAACACCATGTTTGTATGCCGCCAGAAAGTTTGTTTATTGTCTTTATTTAGTAGGAACAGTGCAGAGCCCATAGAAGATGTGCCAGAGTATTACGTTTTTGTTTAAACCACCTTATTGTTTAAGTGGGTAATAATATCAGGTGAAAGGAGGAGGCTATGTAAATACATTTGCACTGACTGACTTGTAAGATTTTCTTTAGCCACTGTTTTTCGATGTGGAATAACCGGAATGAGAGGTGAAAAGTTCAGTCTCCTCTACGTGTCGTCTGTATGTGTAGGCATATGTGTGCAGTGCTGTAGTCTGCTGTTGCGTATATGATAAGATACATCTTACCTACGTAGCAGGTTGGTTGTGGGCAAATGTTTACTCGTGTTATGTCCATTATTTTAGTTATGTGTCGTTAGTCGCGTTATGTCCAACATTGTAGCATATAGCATTGTAAATCTTATCAGCCTGGGTCGTCATGGCTGGGTCGGCACGGTTTGACCGATATCTTTGGCATTTTTTGCCCAAACAACACGAAACTTGGTACTGCACACACTGGTAACATTATGATGACGCTGTCCAAATTTAAGATCAAGCGGATGAGTGGTTCAAGAGTTATGCGTGGAAGAGACGTTCCTTGTATTAAAAGATAATAATAGAAAGATAGAAGTTGACTACAGCGCCCCCAATAGCGTAGCGGAAAGGGCCGGAACTCCCGCCGAATCCGCTTAGACGAACTGCATGTGAACAGGGACTTGGGGGACAGACCACCCGTTGTGAACCAATCCCAAACCAAACCAATCCCACCATGTGAACGCAGTCAATGTAATGCAATTTACTTAGAGGGCGCTCACGAGAGCAAGTGATGAAGCCAATCTAAAAAAATGTTCACTGTCTTCTTGCGACACCTTAATATGTTAGTGTTGTTTAATCGGGTCACAGTATGGGTCACAGGCTTAAAGTGAAACTAAACATTACACGTTTTTTACTCATCAATGGTAATCTGATAATGTATAATGTTATGTTGCATGTGTAGCCTAAGGCCAGTCTGGCTTGTAGCATCAGACGTCCGCGGAGCTCGCTCTGATCTGATTACCAAACAATTCGTGGAGGTTACATACGTCGTAATAAAAAAGATCAGTGAGCACTAAAGAAAACATACACATTGTGTCCTAGCGATTTAATACACTGCACAGTGCGCTACATGGTGTCATTTGGCAAATGTCACAGGGATATCGAAGCTAGCCTCCCTGCTGCCCTAGCTGACGAAGCTATTAGCAGACTGTGAATTGAGCAATGCCATGGTAATGGCATCAGACAGTACTCTCTTGACACTTTCCACTGGTTAGTACAAGTTAAAATACCGAGTGTTTTGTTTTCCACTTACCCCTTAACCACAGACATTCTTAGTAAATGGGGAGATAGCATGTTAGCTGTTCTCTCGTTGACAATCATAACACCTAAGGTTTTTAGCCACTCAGAAGATGTCAGAAGTGTTTTTGTCAGACAGTACGTCCATGTCGCCTGTCAACAAACTAACCCGAGTGAATACAACAATAACTCATAATATTTAGCATGCTAACCACACTTAAACCCCTAGTATGTGAAGCTAGATTCCATAGGCCAAAATGGTCTGTAACATCTTTGGCTAAACAAGATGTACTCGATCGTTCGGACAGACTGATGGGAAGGACTGATAACCACTTCTCGCATGTTTGTAGCGCACGTTTATCATTGCTCGAACCTAGCTTTTAAAACCTATTCATTTGTATTTTGACTACATACTCAACGTACATAGGAAAGAAAAAACAGAATACTTTGTAGCAGTTCTGTATCATAGTTTTATAAAAGTTTTATAGCCTCAGAGCTCTTTGAAATAAAACTCGCGCCACTTCGTTTCATGTATTTGCAGTCTACTGTCCATGATTTGCAGCCGTTTGTTTTGCCCACTGACCTGAGGAGTGACGTCTGCTGATGCAAACGTAATATCCTTTTCCGTTTGTCTTAAACGAGTGCGCGCAGCGCGCGTAGGCCATCTTGTCCGACCGACACTTGTTCATTGAAGACACCGATTCAATCAGCACAACGTTATAAAAAATAATCGGATGTTAAATTATTGCTAGGGGACTATAAGTCTTTTGATCAACTCTCTTACTTTTCGAGTATCATATATTTGTTTTGAATGTAATTCGATGGCGTTTAAGTCGTAAAATTTCGATTGTGTAAGCTACAAAGCTTGCTAGCTACTCTGCTAATTTCCCGCATATTGCCTTTCGACGGAGAAAGCTATAGCTACAGCTATGGCTAACAACGCAATTGTCGGGAACCAGCAGCAACAACAGGCCGTGAATAAACCCGCCTCAGGGAAACATGGGAATGTGTTGCCGCTCTGGGGCAACGAAAAAACGATGAACTTGAACCCTATGATTCTCACGAATGTGCTCTCGTCGCCATATTTTAAGGTTCAGTTGTATGAGCTTAAGACATACCATGAGGTTGTGGACGAAATCTACTTCAAGGTAACGGATGAAAAATGGCTAACATTAGCTGGCTAACGACCGTTTAGCCTGCAAATTGAAACCATTCTACCAGCCAGTTTTGAAATAAGAATTATTTATTGTTATGGGAATGGCACTTTCAACGTGTAGGCTAGTCAGTGTTTTCTCTACTGTTTGGTTTTATGATATGTTAGAAGGCACTTCTGGCCAAACAACGCAAAACCATCGGTGTCATACCTGATAAGCGTACATGTAGTCCTATGCTTAGCACCTCGGCCTCGCCAACACGCATTTAAGCGCTAACGTGAAATGTTAGTATAATGTTAACTTCTCTACTTTGGTCAACATTACTGTATGGTCAGATTAAATTGTTTGTTTCTGTTTAAACAGCCTAATTTGTAGTGGGGGTGTCTTCTAATTTGGTTAATGAACTATAGGGGCGACCATTTAATGACAATTTTCAGTAGAAACAGCACTAATGTTAGCAAAGGGGCTAACGTAGTGTTACGTTATGTCCAACATGCCATGTTGCTATGATGTGGACTGCGGCAACGTTACAGCTCGTCATTGACCTGGGCAGCTAGCTCGGTGGTGTTCTGACAGATTTTGTTGCTCCATCCCAAAATTGTACAGACTCGTCCTACCCCATCGGAAATTGCTGCTTTATGGCCTTTCAGCTATAGGCGGGTAGATGGCACAGTAGTATAGTCAACACAGTTATGACATGTCTTATTGTATTTTTTTGAGTTACAAAGAAAGATAAATAGGCCTCGTTTAGAATGCGGATAGCAGGTTTCGGTATATTAACTGGATTACATATTTCGGAGGAAAGGTGTCTGGAGGCAAAGATAAATTTACGTTACCCCACTACTCACTCCACGGCCACTGTCAGAATATGGAGAGCATGTTTTATACTCTAATGTAACATTGTGTTGAAAGATTTTAATTTCAGAATATCATAATAGGACAATTATCCCCCGTCAAATAATGCTCCTACTACATCATTTTGTGTGACACCACCACTCACCCAGTTGACAGTGAGTATATGGGGAGCATTTTTCAGATTACTATTATAACATCTGGGGTAAATTTTAAGGGGTAGTTTGTGGCGATAGGTTAACATCCTCTATCAACTAATGATTCCATAAAATCATATTGTAGTTCACATCTACATGCCTAATGGGCACTGAGATCATGAGGAGCATGTTTTGATACCTTTTAACCTTTTTTATGTTGCTAGTAGGAGCATATGGTTTTGAAGACTTAACAAACCAGTCATAAAAACAATCTGAATCTGTCACAAAAGTAATTTTTTTTTTGCAAATATGAACAACTGTTGCTGCCATGTTGCATCATCACACTACCTGCAAAACATGGAAAGTACAAAAAAGGCAGTATATACACAATGAGATCATTTAAATAATATGCACACATTTGTGGGTAAATTAACACAAAACCAATTTTCTGTTATGGGCCTACTCAAACATTTTAACAGTGTTCTTATCTCCAACACTTGCTGTGAAAAGATATGTTTTATAGTAAGCTAAACACGCTGTAGCCCAGTTACACAGTGGAAAAACTATACAAGATAACAAGCAACATTTGGTTAATGTAACTAAATCATGCTACATGCTATTATCAGTTAAATTGAACGTTACAGATAAGTAACCTTTTGTTAACGTTACAGAACTGCAACATAGTAAAGTTCGATGGTTAGCACAGTCTGTCAGAACATCGCAGAAGGATTGGTTTGCAGTCACCTAACCTGAGCTCTGAAAGGTGTAAAGGGGTAATCTTGAACCTGTGTACAGTCTGTAGGTTATTGTGAAAATGCATGTGTGGACTATTGAAAGGCTCTGGAAATGTTGGCAGATTGTGAGCTGATCACATTTTTGCTTGTAGAATTTGAAATTTTAGGTATTATTGGGCAGTGAGGAAATTGAGTCAGGTCAGTAGTTTTACATGGATATGGCAATGTTCAGTTGATCACAGGGGCACAGTTATGGCGTGGCTGAGTATGTCATCTGATTGAGGCTGAAATCAGACTTGTTACTTGCAGGGCCCCAGAACTGAACTACAAAAGAATGTATGTGTTGATTTGCCATCCATCACCATCACCATGTTATGTCTTCTGCAGGTCACACATGTGGAGCCCTGGGAGAAAGGCAGTAGAAAGACCGCAGGCCAAACTGGCATGTGCGGCGGGGTAAGTAGAAGTACGTGCCTCAGAACCCTAATTCATCACCTCAGTGTGCTCTGTAGCTGTTCCCAGTACATTGTGTGTTTTATGTCAGGGTCTTTCTGACGGTAGAACAACCATGCACACTATTCCAGTTTATTGTATGCCTTATGTGTGTCAGGTTCTTTCTTATAGTAGAACACTGATGCACACTTCCTGTTGCACAGGTCCGCGGTGTTGGAACGGGAGGTATAGTGTCCACAGCATTCTGCCTGCTGTACAAGCTGTTCACGTTGAAGCTGACCCGCAAGCAGGTGATGGGCCTGATAACACACACTGACTCTCCCTACATCAGGGCTCTTGGCTTCATGTACATAAGGTGTGCATCTGCTTAACTTGTCCCCCATTACTTTGAACATGTATTGTTGAGGCAGGGTGGGGGTGTCGTTTTTTTTTTTTTTTTTTTTTGGATGTTCAGTTCCTCAGTATGCCTGCTATTTCTCTGCCGTAGGTACACACAGCCACCTAATGATCTTGTGGACTGGTTTGATGGTTTCCTGGATGATGAGGAGGTATGTGGACACGGGTAATGCTTTTACAGATTTCCTCTGATGTTGATGTAGTGCATGAAGATTTTAATTCATTCTAGTGTTTGTATTGTGATGCACATAGCTGATATTCACCTTTGCATTCATTTGGCCTAATGAGTTTGTCGCAAGTGGAATAGATATAAAGCTGCTCTGATGCTGGTTTATCAGGGTAAGTATTTGTAGAATGTGTAGTGAAAGTTTAAAAGGCATGCCATGATTTTTTTTTTTTTTTTTTGCCATTTTCTCAATCGAGATGTATCTAGGACTTGTTGCACGAAAATGTACCTGTTAGTATTTATTACCAAAATCATTGCGCTGTACTATTAATATTTGGTTACTCTTTTACCAGTTATCCTGTACTGTACAAGTACTTAAACTGCCATTTTATTCAGAAGGATATAATTGGGCAAAGGAGTTAAAAAATAGAACGAGGTGATTGAAAATATTAATCTATCTAAGAGCCATTGGTCACATCTACAGTGTCTGTTGCTTAGTCACATGAGGATGTGATTGCCCTGTTTGGCAGCTTTGCTAACTCAGCTAGCCATTTAGAAAAGCTTGTGACACTGGAATGTTGTTTAAAAAAAAAAAAAACTTTAAAGCTAATATGTATCTGAGTCAATAACTTAATCCATATAATACGATTTCTGACCTTTTCGTGTTCCGACTTTGTTTTATTTTATTTTATTTGGCTCGCTGTGCAACCAGGCCTACTCACATTTGTTTTTATTTTGTTTTAATTTTCCTTACATATCAAGCAAATCTCATGAAACCCACACCCACCTGGCTAATTTCCAATGTTTTCTCCTTTAGATGGCCGTTGCGCAGCAGGTGAATTGGATATTGTATCTCAACACAGTCGGTTTGCGTGTGTGAGTGCAAAGCGGCTGTTCTGCCCGTTCAGACTTGGTCTCCATGTTGCTGGTGGTGTACGCCTCACTTCCTCTTCTTGGAGTGCTTGCACTGCAGGTCCCCCAGACTCTGACCATCGCCAACCCCCTTCCCCTTCCCCTTCTCCGCCCCTCCCATCTCCTTGTCAATCCAACCGTAGTACTTCTGTGGACATTTGGCTTAAAGGAGCTAGAGGGACATGCCAAGACTGGGCATGTTTGTGTAATGACTACTTTTATTGTGACAGTCTTTTTTTCTGGGGTGGGAGATTTTTTTTTTTTTTTTTTTTTTTGGAGAACCTGCAGTGTAAACACACTCGAAAGAGGATTGAGTTTGAGTAAAAAAAAAAAAAAAAAATTAGAAAAACATTCTCATACAGCTTATGTTCTCAGTCCAATTTATCCAGCCATAGTAACTGTTGCTTTTGTGTCAGTATTAAGCTAGATGAAGACAGAGGTGAAGTGTCAGTACTTGGTCATCACAAATACCTTTTTTTCCTGTAAATTTTGTCAAAGGCAAAGCTTTTTAATGAGGGCTTAGCAATTCAGTTTTTTTTATTTCTTTAAGATGTGTGCTTGGTGAAGATAATGTAAAGCCACATTACTAAAGGCTGTGTTTTTGTTTTTGTTTTTGTTTGTTTTTTTGGCCTTTCCTTTGTCAGGAGCTTGACGTGAAGGCTGGTGGGGGCTGTGTCATGACCATTGGCGAGATGCTGCGGTCCTTTCTGACCAAGCTGGAGTGGTTTTCCACACTGTTCCCACGTATCCCCGTACCTGTACAGAAAATGATCGATCAGCAGCTCAAGGCACGGCCCCGGAAGGCTCCACAGAAGGATGAGAAGGCCGAGGAACCCACGCCAGAGCAAGGGCGCCAGGGCGAGCGACGACGTTCACGGTGGGTAACTTGAGACCACAGTTTGAATTAGAGGGGTTACGGTACCCCGTAATCAAACCTAGACCCAGTGCCGCCCAAAGACACACAAATAGCTGGGTTTTGAGGCATCGACATATTAATGTAATTAAAACGTGAAAGGTAGTACCCCCGAATTATGGAGGAATAATTCACACTCTGCTTGAGACGGAATCAGGAAGATGCGTGATATCAGCTGAATGGAATTGAGGAGCATTTAAAAATGTAGCCTGTCTCAGAAAACTGGCAAAGTGCTTAAGTGCCCTGCTTAAGTAGGGTTAAGGAGCAGGGCACAGAGCCCTCATCTTGTTAATGATAGGATAGGAGTTGGTCTGACTGACACTCATTCTAGCCTGTCTGTATGAGAGCCTTTTTTTAATGTCCTTATCTACCATAGTGTATATGTACATAATGCCTACATAATGGTATATCTCTGTATATACTATTTACCACAGTAAGAGCCATGCTTATGTAAATGTCATTTTATGTAATATCTGTGTGGTGTTGACATGGTGCTTTTGTTCTCCCCTCCCCAGGAGTCCCCGCAGAACCCCCAGCCCCAGACGCTCCCCCGACCGCTCCCGCTCCCGCAGCCACCACAGAGAGCGCCGCGGCGCCAGCTTTGACCGTGAGCTGGAGCGTGAGCGAGACCGCCAGCGGAAGGAGCGCGAGGGCAAGGACAGGGACCGGGCAGAACGAGATCGCGAGCGGGATCGAGACAGGGAGAGGGACAGGGACCGGGAGAGGGGAGACTACGAGCGGAGGCACTCTCGGAGCGCGGAGAGACGCAACAGGCGAAGCTCCAGTAGGGAGCACCGCAAGGAGAAGGAGCGAGAGCGGGAACGTGACGGAGAGAATGAGCGCAGCCGGCGGAAGGAGAGGGACCACCACCACGAGCGCGACAGGGACAGAGACAAGGAAAAGGAGAGAGAGCGGGAGCGTTCGAAGGACAAGAGGAGTAAAGGGGATGCAGAGGAGCGCAGACATCGAGACGAGCGCGAGGAGAAGACGCGCCACAGGGAGGAGAAGAAGAGCAAACGCTCGAGTCGGAGCCGTAGCAAGGAGCGCAGGCACAAGTCTGAGCGCTCCAGCAAGAAGCGGTCGCGGAGCCATAGCCGCGGGCGGCACGAGCAACAGGAGGAGAGGGAGAAGGAGAAGGAGCGGGAGCGTGGTAGGAAGAGAGAGGGCAGTCAGAGTCGTGAGCGAGACAGGGAGCGCGCTCACAAACGCAGTCGCAGCCCGGAACGTGAGCGCAGCAGACGCAGCCAAAGCCCAGACCGCCACCATGACGACTCTCCTTGATGACAGGCCCCCGACCCAGTCCAATCCAATCACAGCGTTTACCCAAACCTTGCACCTCCCTCATTTCACCTCGATTTGGTCAGCTCTCCTCCTGAACATCCTTTAACCCCCCCCAATTCTATGACCCTGCCAAGTTCCTCATCTGTGTCTAAAGATGGTAGTCTAAAGAGAAGGACAAACAAAGGCGTTGTGCAGCATTGGGGCCTCCTACTCTTGGTTCTCCCATTGCTCTGCCTTTGTAGATACATCCCTGCACCCCTATAGTCTACTCCCCAGCACAAGAGTTATGACTGGAGAAAAAAACTGCTTATTGTTTGTCTTCTTCCCACCCTCTTTTTAATTGTTATGATTCTGTTTTAAGTCTTTCAGAATGCTTTGTACAGAAAGTTCTGAGAATGTTAAGTTGTACGGAGCAACCACAAATTTATACCATGCACTGAGCTGTGCAGATATAGTGTTGTTTTGTTCATTGCTCTGTTGCATTTTGTTTTCTAATAAAATACTTTTGTGAAAGGGGAAATTCTATTATCATATTCATTATATTAATAGCTGCTGGTGTACTCTATGAAGTACAGGTAGACGGGCAATAGAATTTCTGCTGGTTATTTGTATATGGAGGCATGTTGTGTTAGAGGGTTTATTTCATGTAGAATCTTTTACATTTGGACCTCATTGGTTAATTTACAAAATAAACTTGAGACTTTCACATTGGTAAATGAATAAAGTACATGATGTATTCAGTGTTTCAAAGACACTTGATTTGACATGAAATGTTTGCAGGCAGTAAATAGCCTGGAATGTGCTGCCATGTTTACAAATATAGTTTGGCAATTTACTCAAAATATACATGAAGTTCAGTACATTGGAGAATTTCATTTAAAAGATTACTTCCATAAAGCTGCTTAAAAAGGGCAATAACTAAATAAAATACATCAGGATATCCTTATATATATTGCAAGTAGAAGTTTAATTTCCAGGAATTTGAAAATGTGTAAGGTAATGGGGGAAAAAAGCCCTCAATATGGATACATTTGTACAGAATAGTAAACCCTTTCTATCACAAAGTGTGAGAGTCGGCCTTGAATAGTTTTCACCCGCAACCCTATAAGTAGGCTAAAGTGTCCCTGACAAAGCAGTTTCAAGAGATATTTCTGACTACTGACCCGGTCCCAGATAATTATGTTGGTATGCTATAAGAGGTTGCATTCTACATGTAAGAGGGGCGTCGTGTCGTGTCGTAGATGGGGATTAGATGCTGGCGCCGGTTGTGGCACAGGCTGGGTCGGAGTACACGGTGCTGCTGAAGGTGCTGATGACGGCCGACACGCTGAAGCAGTAGGACGTGGCGGGCTTCAGGCCAGTCACCTCCGAAACCTCACCGTGGACGGACGCCACGTCGGCCCACAGTGGACGGGCGTTGAGCTTCTCTTTGACTCGCAAGGTGTAGTACGATGCCCCAGGCACAGGGGTCCACTCCACCCGCACAGAGTCTGTCCCGACACGGGTGACTGACAGCTCAGGGACCAGTAAAACCCCTGCAAGAGACACAGGCAACCAGTTAAGTCCTACAGATGGTTTTTTTTGTGTCTAGAAATGCAGTAGACTGCATAGGGGTATGATGAAATGCTTGAGTCCTTACCCAGATCTCTTCTTCTACGTTGAAGGATCTCTGTAGAAATTGTCAACAAACACAGACAGACGATCAGTAACACCTCAGTGTGTGTGTATGTTTTAAAGACTTACAGTTTACATACAATCAAACAACATACTAACCCTGAAGAGTTTTATACCTATTAAGTATCAGATAATGCATGAGTTTGTGTTCGTATGCGTTTATAATGTGCAGCTGTGTCCTCACCATGTGTGACATTGGATTCGGTGCTTTCCCCAGCGCGGTTGCTGGCTGTCACTGCGATGTTGTCACTGCTGACACTTGTCACGTTGCAAGAGAGCTCTGTGGTGTTGCAGATCTCAGCCCTGCCTGAGCCGGAGACGTCGTACACGCTGTACTCTGTGGCAAATACCGAAGCCTTCCAGGACACGACAGCGGACACGTTCGACCCAGTGAACGTCACTGACAGGGGAGGACAGGGAGCTGCAAGGCAGTTAACATGATGCATTAAAGCAACACTAAGTACGTTTTTCCAACCTTAAAATATTGTTTTCAAAATCGTTTCAGCGGTTCATCAACTTGTAACAGGGTGAAAGGCACTTCTGAATTCGCTTTGCCGCCCTACATGGGCTTTAACTGCACTAAGAAAGTTTGGAGGAGGGGACTATCTCTCTGTAGTTCTCTATGAGAGACAATTCTGCTTCCAACCTGTACGGCAACTGAAGATGAAAACTACTTAGTGTTGCTTTAAATATCCCACTCACAGACGGCAAGGCGAAAACAGGCAGCTTGGAATAAATAAGCAAATAGCATGAATTATTTGGTATTGGCATCCTTTTAGCGTGACTCTTTAAGGATCAATTTCCATGACACATTAAAAAATGAAGGCTTAAGTCCACAACTAGTAAAAATTAAATATCATTTTATCAACCCTTTTCCCAATCCTTTTCCTTTTTCCAATTAGTTGTGTCAAATGAAGACTGTATTGCGCTACAGAAATGGACATGTAGGGTCAAAGAGTACAACCTGTGATGCCAGTGATGGCAGCTGATTTTGGACCCATCCCACCAGCAGAACTTCTCGCCCTCACAGTTACACTGTAGTTGGAGCTGCAGGGAATGGGCAACTCGAAGAAGGTGCTCTCGGTCCAGTAGGAGAACAACTCGAATTGCATGCGAGGGTCTCCAAGTATGCTGCCGGTTATCTCCACCATGTACTGTGCACCGGGACAGTCCACTCTGTCCCACATGGACCTCAATACCTGTCTGTCAGGCTGCGGGGGCAGAAGACGGACCGACAGTCCCTGCGGAGCACAGGGCACTGGGGGTGGGGGGTGGGGGGTGGTGATGAGGATGAGACAGCAGACATGGTGACTGAGCACTCAGTATAAAACTCCATCAATGCATTTATCAGCTTTGGGTTCTAAGAGTTGTGAGAGTGTGTACCTTGACCACCGGGCAGGGGCAGGCTGGAGTTCGAGGTGCACTTGTCATTGGAGGCCTGTACGGTGAAGTTGTATTCCAAGCCACACACCAGCTTCTCCATCACGCACCACAGCTCTGTGGTGTTGCAAAAAACCGTGCTGCCATTCTCCGCCTGGCCGTGACCCGTGTAGCGCAAAGCGCCTGCACTTGCCGCCCACGACAGCACGCCTGAGCTGTTCCCGCACTGGACCGCCAGCGTCAGGTTCACCGGTGGACAGGGCTCTGCAGGTGATCCACAGGGCAGAAAGAGCCACGGTTACAACAGCAGCACATGGAATGAAATGGAATGGAATATAATCCATGGTTACAACAACAGAAGCAAACAGAATCAAAGAATGGAATGAAATAAAGTATAATCTGCATGATGTCCACAAACTTCAGAATGGTAAACAACAAAGTACTTACATACTTACACACAGCTTGAAAATATGTAATCCTACATTATCATACTTTTAAATTTGTCCAAGGTTTTGTTTTGAGACCAAAATCTGACTGAGGCCGTACATGTTCAGTGCTACTTAAGTGTTTTTGAGCTCTTGAAGAACCTATGAGAAAGGCACCTGTGGTAGTTCTTGCTGGGTAATGTTACGTAATGAATCTGTAGCTCAGTTTAATGGTGTTGCTAATCTTTTATAGATAGGCCATCATTGTGTAAAGCAAATCATTCAATTTCTGAGAGAATTATAGCCAAAACATTAAAATGAATAGTTCTAATACATGACAGACATATTAGTATGGTCCAGTTGAGCAGACCCAAACCCAAAAATGATGAATTGCACAAGTGGCTTTTCAGGGTTGAGTGATATGTAACATTATTATTGAGGGTGTACTCACTTTTGTGGCCTGCTATTTAAACAAAAATGCCTGTGTGTAAAGTTGTTTTCAGAGGACAGTAAATGAATGCTGCTACACTAACTGTACACTGACTACTCAAAAACATATCAAAGTTTTATTTCTGTAGCATTGTCCCTTGAAAAGATGTACCACATTTTTGGTTGAAATATGAAGGGTGTACTCACTTTTGTGAGATACTGTACATAAGAATCTATGACTGGCTCTTTAAAGGGTAGCAGTATATACTGTAAACTCTAAATTGCCATATGTTTCCGAGCACCTCAGACTTGGGAGCGTGGTCTAAACTAGTCTGCATAGTATCCTTACATTAACTACCCATCCATTTACTTTTTTACCAGTTAAAATAAATTGTTTACTTTAACATATCAACCATAATCATTAGATATGCCCACCAGAGGTACACTACCGGTCAAAAGTTTTAGAACACTCAAATTTTTCCAGTTATTTATTACATTTCAAGTAGTGAAAGTTCAGTGAATATCTTGAAATGGTACAAAGGTAAGTACTGAACAGCCAGAGCTTATAAAAAAGATTTGGTTACCCAAAACTGAAAAATAGCGTACATTTTAGAATTATTTTTCAGGAAACACGAAGTGTGTTACTTGTTCAGCAGCAATAAAGGTTGAGTCAGCCTTGACAGCTGATGCTACTAATTCCTATAGGTTTTCCAACTTTTCTTAATCACTTACAACACCCAATGTCAGTATAAAAGCAGTGTTTGAACATACTGTGGTACCAAACCCTCAGGAGCATCAGGTGAACAGTATTGTACTGCAGAAAGTAGTGTGTTGTTGCAAAAATGGCAGGGAAAAGACAATCAACATTGGAAGAAAGACAGACCATCATAACACTTCAAAGTGTTGGTCTTTCCTACAGGGAAATTGCAAAGAAAGTCAAGGTGTCAGTGAGTACAGTTTTCTTCACCATCAAAAGGCACTCAGAAACATGGGGAAACTCTGACAGGAAGTGGTCTGGCAGACCCAAAGCCACAACTGAATCAGAGAACACTTTTCTAATAGTTAACAGCTTGTGTGATAGGCGGCTCAAGGGACAACAGCTTCAAGCACAGCTTAATAGTGGTCATAGTAAGCCAGTCTCAGTTTAAACTATGAAGAGAAGACTTCAAGCTGCAGGTCTGACCAGATGAAAGCCACTGCTAACACATTAGAATAAGACAAAGAGGCTCTCCTGGGCCATGAAACACAGCCATTGGACTACTAAAGCCTGGAAGAACGTATTATGGACTAATGAATCAAAATGACATCAACTGTAAAACATGGAGGAGGAAGTATGATGGTCTGGGGCTGTTTTGCTGGATCCAGGCTCGGTGACTTGTACAGAGTGAATGGCATACTGAACCAACATGGCTACCACAGCATTCTGCACTGCCATGCAATGCCCTCTGGTATGTGCCTAGTTGGTCAGAGGTTTATCCTAGGGCAAGATAGTGGATAATGACCCAAATACTATTCCAAACTATGCCAAAACTACCTCTGGAAAAAAGAACAAGGTTTTCAGCGAAAAACTGGAAAAACTGTGCTGTTCTAAAACTTTGGACCGGTAGTTTATGCAAAACCAACATCCATTTGTAATACTTCATCTACCCAGTAACCATTAAAGGTTACTTCTCTAGTGCAAGTCTTAGTTCATGCCCATGTATCCACTCACCCGTCGAGAATGTCTGGGTGTCACTCCTGGTGCTGTTGCAGCTGTTGCCTATGGCTGTAACAAACACCTGGTAGTTCTGGCCACACTGCAGGTCTGTGATGTCACAGGATATGCTGTTGGACTCGCAGAATAGCGGAGGTCCATTGCTGGTCTCCGCGGTGACCTCATAGCTTAGAGCTCCATTTGCAGCGGCCCACGAGATGGAGGCCAAGTCTGACACACAGGCTGGTTTCACTGTCACATTTGTAGGTGCACAGGGAGCTGGAGGTGGGGGTGCATGGGAAAGGTTAAAGGAAGGACACGATAGGACTTTCCAGCAATCTAAGGAGAACACAAAACAGCACTAAACACATCTGTCATGACATGCTGAGCGACAGCTCTGACTTTTATGAACAACAAACAAAAGAACAAACAAGAGCCAGAAATGGAAATTCCATGTGCATCGCTCACTACAGAGATTCATTCAAAAGAACCCATTTGTTCACAAACAACACACCACTAGATCTCACTCGCCCCGTATTAACAAATCAGTTGTATATCTACACTTCATGCTGTGTTACATCATGTTATTATGTCTGTCAAAAATGCAATGTACAAATAACCTGGATGTAAAGTCCACAGGTACTGCTTCCTCTCTTCATCCTTATCTTAATATAGCAAGCTAACAGTTAAGTTATGGCTTTTCATACTTAAGCAACACATGATCCACCAACACCAACAGAGATGTTAAGGTATATTTGTCATATGTCCACTAGCGCATACTTCAAGACCTTTTCATTTCTGTGATGACTTCTCTGTGACAGCACCATCAGATGACATGAACAATGCTGTTAGCCCCATCTCCACTGGTTCTTTGTCTATACCAGTTAGCATAGCTTTAGCCTTAAGCCTTACCTGACTGGAACAACACTGGCTGGCTGGGGGTGCTGGAGCATTTGGAACCCTTAGCAACAACCTGAACACTGTAGTTGGCCCCACAGGTGACTTCGCTGAGAGTGCAGTTGAGGCCACTGCTGTGGCAGGAGATGTTGCTGTGGTTACTGTAAGCAAACGCCTGGTACGATAGCGCCCCCTTGCTGCGGCTCCATGACACAATGGCGCTGTTGTCGTTGCAGTTCACATGCACAGACACGTTGACAGGGACACAGGGAACTGCAAGAACCAGAGTAATATGGGAGAGATGGACAGGCACAAGAAAAGCATTCAAAGCTGTTTTTTTATACAGAGCCAATGTCCTCAAAACAGTTCCTAAGCTACAAAAAAGTTCTCAGTTGGGAATTCAATTGAAATTCTCTTTTAGTCGATTACTAGGCATGTATGGGAAACTGGTGCAGAGTGTTATAAGCTTTGAAAGGACAGGTTTAAGATTTAATGGATCAAACACCTCTTGATGTGCAATGTCAACAGCTACAGCAAATGTTATGCTCCTAAAACACTTCTTAAATGAACCTGGGAGCCGCTTAGCTGAGGCCAGTATGATTCTTTACACAACCAGGAATGTGTATGAACAAAATGGTTTGCGGTCAGTGAGTGATTTAAGGGATACACACAGAACAGCCAGCAAAAAGACACTTAAAAGCAATTTGCTATAACATTCTTGACATATGGGGCACATTTGACAAAAAGCATATTGGATTAGTATGAAGGTCTGTAATTCAAGTTACCCCCACATTTGACATCAAACACGGCACAATTTACCTCCGATCAAAGTGGAGCCAGTAGCTGTTGTGTTGCACTGGCTGTTACGAGCCGTGACAGACACCGAGTAGTTCACTCCACAGGCCAGTTTTGAGGTACTGCATTTGTCGGAGGGAGACGCGCATTCGTATTCCTGGCCATCAGAGTCCTTGAACACGGCTGTGTAATACTCTGTTCCATTGCTGCCATCCCAGCTAACCTCAGCGATGTTGGTCAGGCAGTCTATGGAGCTGTTCACGTGAGTGGGTGCACACGGCGCTTCATGTTAAGAAGAAAACAGGAATCCACAATCAGTATGTGCAGTACCCATTGGTGAATTGCTTGCTTTAATGTAAAGACTCAAAAACCTAAAGTTTCGTATGTTCTGTGGCTATTTTGATAGCACACATACTCAACAATAGCTTTCTGCTCCAGCAGAACGTAATAGAATGCTGTTAAAGGAGTTCAAAGCACTTAGGCCCAAGAGTACAGCTGCCTTCAGTTATCTCACCTGAGTAGGTCTGCAGTGTGTGGCTTGACTGGCCGTCACAGTTCGGCCCTGTGAGACTGAATGTGCAGAGCTGACCACAGCGCAGGCCTCTGATCTCACAGGAAGTCTCACTGGAACTACAGTTTAGCTGGGGACCCTCGCTGCACTGTGCTGTTGCCGTGTACTCGCCAGGGAGCGACGCATTCCACATCACCAACGCCGAGTCCGACTGGCAAAGGATGTCCACGTGCGTCAGGTTGGCCATGCAGGAGGCTGTGGAGGGAGACAAAAAAATGGTCACTCTAAGGACTAGTAAGGCCATCGGTAGGCTCTCGGACCACAAAAACGTGGGATACAGTGCAGTAGACCTTGTGGACATACGTGTGCTTCACTGTCCACACAAGAGAGTCAGCTGAAAATATCAGGACACCTAAAGCACTAAAACACACTCTGAGCATTCACAGTGCCCAAACAGCCAACAACTCAGTGTAGAACTATTGCTTAATATCCATGGCATTCTACTAGCTTGGCTGAATTCCTGTATTAAATCTCAAGAACAGTTTCTTTCCATTGCAAACTTCAAATGCACAAAATCTTCCTTGCCATGGTGTGCCTCAGGTCTCTGTCCTGGGCCCCTTGCATTTTCGTATTTACTATCTTTCCCTCGGCCATATCAGACAACATCAAAGGTTTAACTTCCAATGGTATGCAGATGACATCCAAATCTACATAAAGACCAAGATGTTCAATGTTCACTGTGGGCCAAAGGAGCACTGCAATTTCAAATTCTGTGTGTTCAACCTGTACATATGGTTTTTGACAAAAAGCTGACTTTGACTTTGAAGCCCTGCCTCACACTACTGCCATCCAAACTGAAGAACTGCCTTAATGCTGAAGTCAGCATGGCACTATAAACACTAAAAGTCAGTCTGAGTATTTAACAGTCACTAAACAGTCAATAACTCAGCCCAACAATTCGTCATGTCATTTTTTACTGTAAAGTCTGCACAGGTGTACTTCTGTAGATGTTACATTTTGTACCACAGTGCCACCTGAGCTATTGAAGCCACTGTACTTGATCTCAGTGTCTTGGGGTGACCTCTGACCTTGGCTGATCGGATGTGGCGCGCTCTGGGAACTGTTGCAGCCATGAGCGTAGGCGGTGACGGTGGCGTTGTACTTCCGTCCACAGGGCAGGTCACTGAGGGAGCAGTTGTTGCTGTTGGAGGTACACGTGGACACAACAGTGCCCTGGCTGTCAGTGGCATTTGTCATATAGCTGACCCCCTGCTGCCTCTGCTGGTGCCAGGTGACCAATGCCTCATCGGTGTTGCAGTCCAGCTTTGCGGAGATGATCGATGGAGTGCATGGCACTGAAGTGCAGAGATAAACAGGAGAGGTCAACATCCGCACTCTGGTTTAGACTATAATATAGCTATTTTATTACACCCTGACAACTCTGGAGAAAAATGTTACTATGCAAATTCAAAATTCCATTACCCTCTACTGAAACAAATTCCAACTTGGAAGACAAAGGGCAAAACACAAAATCCCATTACAACACAATCAGACCTCACAGCCCTTACATGAAGCCAGTCCACAGTATGTTATATATCCATATCTGACATTATGCTTTGCTATGTTTTCTTTGATAAAACTTAACTCTGCAAATTTGTTTAATATAACATCCATTTATATGACTCCATCTACCCATCATAACCCAGTGGACTGATTTGTACGGCTTTTAAAGGTTACTTTTCTAGTGCAAGTCTTAGTTCATGCCCATCTACCCACTCACCTGTCCAGAATGTCTGGGTGTCACTCCTGGTGCTGTTGCAGCTGTTGCCTATGGCTGTAACAAACACCTGGTAGTTCTGGCCACACTGCAGGTCTGTGATGTTACAGAATATGCTGTTGGACTCGCAGAATAGCGGAGGTCCATTGCTGGTCTCCGCGGTGACCTCATAGCTTAGAGCTCCATTTGCAGCCGTCCACGAGATGGAGGCCAAGTCTGACACACAGGCTTGTTTCACTTTCACATTTGTAGGTGCACAGGGAGCTGGAGGTGGGGGTGCATGGAAAAGGTCAAAGGTTAAAGGAAGGACACGATAGGACTTTCCAGCAATCTAAGGAGAACACAAAACAGCACTAAACACATCTGTCATGACATGCTGAGCGACAGCTCTGACTTTTATGAACAACAAACAAAAGAACAAACAAGAGCCAGAAATGGAAATTCCATGTGCATCGCTCACTACAGAGATTCATTCAAAAGAACCCATTTGTTCACAAACAACACACCACTAGATCTCACTCGCCCCGTATTAACAAATCAGTTGTATATCTACACTTCATGCTGTGTTACATCATGTTATTATGTCTGTCAAAAATGCAATGTACAAATAACCTGGATGTAAAGTCCACAGGTACTGCTTCCTCTCTTCATCCTTATCTTAATATAGCAAGCTAACAGTTAAGTTATGGCTTTTCATACTTAAGCAACACATGATCCACCAACACCAACAGAGATGTTAAGGTATATTTGTCATATGTCCACTAGCGCATACTTCAAGACCTTTTCATTTCTGTGATGACTTCTCTGTGACAGCACCATCAGATGACATGAACAATGCTGTTAGCCCCATCTCCACTGGTTCTTTGTCTATACCAGTTAGCATAGCTTTAGCCTTAAGCCTTACCTGACTGGACCAACACTGGCTGGCTGGGGGCGCTGGAGCATTTGGAACCCTTAGCAACAACCTGAACACTGTAGTTGGCCCCACAGGTGAATCCGCTGAGAGTGCAGTTGAGGCCACTGCTGTGGCAGGAGATGTTGCTGTGGTTACTGTAAGCAAACGCCTGGTACGATAGCGCCCCCTTGCTGCGGCTCCATGACACAATGGCGCTGTTGTCGTTGCAGTTCACATGCACAGACACGTTGACAGGGACACAGGGAACTGCAAGAACCAGAGTAATATGGGAGAGATGGACAGGCACAAGAAAAGCATTCAAAGCTGTTTTTTATACAGAGCCAATGTCCTCAAAACAGGTCCTAAGCTAAAAAAAGTTCTCAGTTGGGAATTCAATTGAAATTCTCTTTTAGTCGATTACTAGGCATGTATGGGAAACTGGTGCAGAGTGTTATAAGCTTTGAAAGGACAGGTTTAAGATTTAATGGATCAAACACCTCTTGATGTGCAATGTCAACAGCTACAGCAAATGTTATGCTCCTAAAACACTTCTTAAATGAAACTGGGAGCTGCTTAGCTGAGGCCAGTATGATTCTTTACACAACCAGGAATGTGTATGAACAAAATGGTTTGCGGTCAGTGAGTGATTTAAGGAATAAACACAGAACAGCCAGCAAAAAGACACTTAAAAGCAATTTCCTATAACATTCTTGACATATGGGGCACATTCACTATTTGACAAAAAGCATTTTGGATTAGTATGAAGGTCTGTAATTCAAGTTACCCCCACATTTGACATCAAACACGGCACAATTTACCTCCGATCAAAGTGGAGCCAGTAGCTGTTGTGTTGCACTGGCTGTTACGAGCCGTGACAGACACCGAGTAGTTCACTCCACAGGCCAGTTTTGAGGTACTGCATTTGTCGGAGGGAGACGCGCATTCGTATTCCTGGCCATCAGAGTCCTTGAACACGGCTGTGTAATACTCTGTTCCATTGCTGCCATCCCAGCTAACCTCAGCGATGTTGGTCAGGCAGTCTATGGAGCTGTTCACGTTAGTGGGTGCACACGGCGCTTCATGTTAAGAAGAAAACAGGAATCCACAATCAGTATGTGCAGTACCCATTGGTGAACTGCTTGCTTTAATGTAAAGACTCAAAAACCTAAAGTTTCGTATGTTCTGTGGCTATTTTGATAGCACACATACTCAACAATAGCTTTCTGCTCCAGCAGAACGTAATAGAATGCTGTTAAAGGAGTTCAAAGCACTTAGGCCCAAGAGTACAGCTGCCTTCAGTTATCTCACCTGAGTAGTTCTGCAGTGTGTGGCTTGAATGGCCGTCACAGTTCGGCCCTGTGAGACTGAATGTGTAGAGCTGACCACAGCGCAGGCTTCTGATCTCACAGAAAGTCTCATTGGAACTACAGTTTAGCTGGGGACCCTCGCTGCCCTGTGCTGTTGCCGTGTACTCGCCAGCGAGCGACGCATTCCACATCACCAACGCCGAGTCCGACTGGCAAAGGATGTCCGCCTGCGTCAGGTTGGCCATGCAGGAGGCTGTGGAGGGAGACAGAAAAATGGTCACTCTAAGGACTAATAAGGCCATCGGTAGGCTCTCGGACCACAAAAACGTGGGATACAGTGCAGTAGACCTTGTGGACATACGTGTGCTTCACTGTCCACACAAGAGAGTCAGCTGAAAATATCAGGACACCTAAAGCACTAAAACACACTCTGAGCATTCACAGTGCCCAAACAGCCAACAACTCAGTGTAGAACTATTGCTTAATATCCATGGCATTCTACTAGCTTGGCTGAATTCCTGTATTAAATCTCAAGAACAGTTTCTTTCCATTGCAAACTTCAAATGCACAAAATCTTCCTTGCCATGGTGTGCCTCAGGTCTCTGTCCTGGGCCCCTTGCATTTTCGTATTTACTATCTTTCCCTCGGCCATATCAGACAACATCAAAGGTTTAACTTCCAATGGTATGCAGATGACATCCAAATCTACATAAAGACCAAGATGTTCAATGTTCACTGTGGGCCAAATGAGCACTGCAATTTCAAATTCTGTGTGTTCAACCTGTACATATGGTTTTTGACAAAAAGCTGACTTTGACTTTGAAGCCCTGCCTCACACTACTGCCATCCAAACTGAAGAACTGCCTTAATGCTGAAGTCAGCATGGCACTATAAACACTAAAAGTCAGTCTGAGTATTTAACAGTCACTAAACAGTCAATAACTCAGCCCAACAATTCGTCATGTCATTTTTTACTGTAAAGTCTGCACAGGTGTACTTCTGTAGATGTTACATTTTGTACCACGGTGCCACCTGAGCTATTGAAGCCACTGTACTTGATCTCAGTGTCTTGGGGTGACCTCTGACCTTGGCTGATCGGATGTGGCGCGCTCTGGGAACTGTTGCAGCCATGAGCGTAGGCGGTGACGGTGGCGTTGTACTTCCGTCCACAGGGCAGGTCACTGAGGGAGCAGTTGATGCTGTTGGAGGTACACGTGGACACAACAGTGCCCTGGCTGTCAGTGGCATTTGTCATATAGCTGACCCCCTGCTGCCCCTGCTGGTGCCAGGTGACCAATGCCTCCTCGGTGATGCAGTCCAGCTTTGCGGAGATGATCGATGGAGTGCATGGCACTGAAGTGCAGAGATAAACAGGAGAGGTCAACATCCGCACTCTGGTTTAGACTATAATATAGCTATTTTATTACACCCTGACAACTCTGGAGAAAAATGTTACTATGCAAATTCAAAATTCCATTACCCTCTACTGAAACAAATTCCAACTTGGAAGACAAAGGGCAAAACACAAAATCTCATTACAACACAATCAGACCTCACAGCCCTTACATGAAGCCAGTCCACAGTATGTTATATATCCATATCTGACATTATGCTTTGCTATGTTTTCTTTGATAAAACTTAACTCTGCAAATTTGTTTAATATAACATCCATTTATATGACTCCATCTACCCATCATAACCCAGTGGACTGATTTGTACGGCTTTTAAAGGTTACTTTTCTAGTGCAAGTCTTAGTTCATGCCCATCTACCCACTCACCTGTCCAGAATGTCTGGGTGTCACTCCTGGTGCTGTTGCAGCTGTTGCCTATGGCTGTAACAAACACCTGGTAGTTCTGGCCACACTGCAGGTCTGTGATGTTACAGAATATGCTGTTGGACTCGCAGAATAGCGGAGGTCTATTGCTGGTCTCCGCGGTGACCTCATAGCTTAGAGCTCCATTTGCAGCCGTCCACGAGATGGAGGCCAAGTCTGACACACAGGCTTGTTTCACTTTCACATTTGTAGGTGCACAGGGAGCTGGAGGTGGGGGTGCATGGAAAAGGTCAAAGGTTAAAGGAAGGACACGATAGGACTTTCCAGCAATCTAAGGAGAACACAAAACAGCACTAAACACATCTGTCATGACATGCTGAGCGACAGCTCTGACTTTTATGAACAACAAACAAAAGAACAAACAAGAGCCAGAAATGGAAATTCCATGTGCATCGCTCACTACAGAGATTCATTCAAAAGAACCCATTTGTTCACAAACAACACACCACTAGATCTCACTCGCCCCGTATTAACAAATCAGTTGTATATCTACACTTCATGCTGTGTTACATCATGTTATTATGTCTGTCAAAAATGCAATGTACAAATAACCTGGATGTAAAGTCCACAGGTACTGCTTCCTCTCTTCATCCTTATCTTAATATAGCAAGCTAACAGTTAAGTTATGGCTTTTCATACTTAAGCAACACATGATCCACCAACACCAACAGAGATGTTAAGGTATATTTGTCATATGTCCACTAGCGCATACTTCAAGACCTTTTCATTTCTGTGATGACTTCTCTGTGACAGCACCATCAGATGACATGAACAATGCTGTTAGCCCCATCTCCAATGGTTCTTTGTCTATACCAGTTAGCATAGCTTTAGCCTTAAGCCTTACCTGACTGGAACAACACTGGCTGGCTGGGGGTGCTGGAGCATTTGGAACCCTTAGCAACAACCTGAACACTGTAGTTGGCCCCACAGGTGAATCCGCTGAGAGTGCAGCTGAGGCCACTGCTGTGGCAGGAGATGTTGCTGTGGTTACTGTAAGCAAACGCCTGGTACGATAGCGCCCCCTTGCTGCGGCTCCATGACACAATGGCGCTGTTGTCGGTGCAGTTCACATGCAAAGACACGTTGCCAGGGACACAGGGAACTGCAAGAACCAGAGTAATATGGGAGAGATGGACAGGCACAAGAAAAGCATTCAAAGCTGTTTTTTATACAGAGCCAATGTCCTCAAAACAGGTCCTAAGCTAAAAAAAGTTCTCAGTTGGGAATTCAATTGAAATTCTCTTTTAGTCGATTACTAGGCATGTATGGGAAACTGGTGCAGAGTGTTATAAGCTTTGAAAGGACAGGTTTAAGATTTAATGGATCAAACACCTCTTGATGTGCAATGTCAACAGCTACAGCAAATGTTATGCTCCTAAAACACTTCTTAAATGAAACTGGGAGCCGCTTAGCTGAGGCCAGTATGATTCTTTACACAACCAGGAATGTGTATGAACAAAATGGTTTGCGGTCAGTGAGTGATTTAAGGAATAAACACAGAACAGCCAGCAAAAAGACACTTAAAAGCAATTTCCTATAACATTCTTGACATATGGGGCACATTCACTATTTGACAAAAAGCATTTTGGATTAGTATGAAGGTCTGTAATTCAAGTTACCCCCACATTTGACATCAAACACGGCACAATTTACCTCCGATCAAAGTGGAGCCAGTAGCTGTTGTGTTGCACTGGCTGTTACGAGCCGTGACAGACACCGAGTAGTTCACTCCACAGGCCAGTTTTGAGGTACTGCATTTGTCGGAGGGAGACGCGCATTCGTATTCCTGGCCATCAGAGTCCTTGAACACGGCTGTGTAATACTCTGTTCCATTGCTGCCATCCCAGCTAACCTCAGCGATGTTGGTCAGGCAGTCTATGGAGCTGTTCACGTGAGTGGGTGCACACGGCGCTTCATGTTAAGAAGAAAACAGGAATCCACAATCAGTATGTGCAGTACCCATTGGTGAACTGCTTGCTTTAATGTAAAGACTCAAAAACCTAAAGTTTCGTATGTTCTGTGGCTATTTTGATAGCACACATACTCAACAATAGCTTTCTGCTCCAGCAGAACGTAATAGAATGCTGTTAAAGGAGTTCAAAGCACTTAGGCCCAAGAGTACAGCTGCCTTCAGTTATCTCACCTGAGTAGTTCTGCAGTGTGTGGCTTGAATGGCCGTCACAGTTCGGCCCTGTGAGACTGAATGTGTAGAGCTGACCACAGCGCAGGCTTCTGATCTCACAGAAAGTCTCATTGGAACTACAGTTTAGCTGGGGACCCTCGCTGCCCTGTGCTGTTGCCGTGTACTCGCCAGCGAGCGACGCATTCCACATCACCAACGCCGAGTCCGACTGGCAAAGGATGTCCGCCTGCGTCAGGTTGGCCATGCAGGAGGCTGTGGAGGGAGACAGAAAAATGGTCACTCTAAGGACTAATAAGGCCATCGGTAGGCTCTCGGACCACAAAAACGTGGGATACAGTGCAGTAGACCTTGTGGACATACGTGTGCTTCACTGTCCACACAAGAGAGTCAGCTGAAAATATCAGGACACCTAAAGCACTAAAACACACTCTGAGCATTCACAGTGCCCAAACAGCCAACAACTCAGTGTAGAACTATTGCTTAATATCCATGGCATTCTACTAGCTTGGCTGAATTCCTGTATTAAATCTCAAGAACAGTTTCTTTCCATTGCAAACTTCAAATGCACAAAATCTTCCTTGCCATGGTGTGCCTCAGGTCTCTGTCCTGGGCCCCTTGCATTTTCGTATTTACTATCTTTCCCTCGGCCATATCAGACAACATCAAAGGTTTAACTTCCAATGGTATGCAGATGACATCCAAATCTACATAAAGACCAAGATGTTCAATGTTCACTGTGGGCCAAAGGAGCACTGCAATTTCAAATTCTGTGTGTTCAACCTGTACATATGGTTTTTGACAAAAAGCTGACTTTGACTTTGAAGCCCTGCCTCACACTACTGCCATCCAAACTGAAGAACTGCCTTAATGCTGAAGTCAGCATGGCACTATAAACACTAAAAGTCAGTCTGAGTATTTAACAGTCACTAAACAGTCAATAACTCAGCCCAACAATTCGTCATGTCATTTTTTACTGTAAAGTCTGCACAGGTGTACTTCTGTAGATGTTACATTTTGTACCACGGTGCCACCTGAGCTATTGAAGCCACTGTACTTGATCTCAGTGTCTTGGGGTGACCTCTGACCTTGGCTGATCGGATGTGGCGCGCTCTGGGAACTGTTGCAGCCATGAGCGTAGGCGGTGACGGTGGCGTTGTACTTCCGTCCACAGGGCAGGTCACTGAGGGAGCAGTTGATGCTGTTGGAGGTACACGTGGACACAACAGTGCCCTGGCTGTCAGTGGCATTTGTCATATAGCTGACCCCCTGCTGCCCCTGCTGGTGCCAGGTGACCAATGCCTCCTCGGTGATGCAGTCCAGCTTTGCGGAGATGATCGATGGAGTGCATGGCACTGAAGTGCAGAGATAAACAGGAGAGGTCAACATCCGCACTCTGGTTTAGACTATAATATAGCTATTTTATTACACCCTGACAACTCTGGAGAAAAATGTTACTATGCAAATTCAAAATTCCATTACCCTCTACTGAAACAAATTCCAACTTGGAAGACAAAGGGCAAAACACAAAATGCCATTACAACACAATCAGACCTCACAGCCCTTACATGAAGCCAGTCCACAGTATGTTATATATCCATATCTGACATTATGCTTTGCTATGTTTTCTTTGATAAAACTTAACTCTGCAAATTTGTTTAATATAACATCCATTTATATGACTCCATCTACCCATCATAACCCAGTGGACTGATTTGTACGGCTTTTAAAGGTTACTTTTCTAGTGCAAGTCTTAGTTCATGCCCATCTACCCACTCACCTGTCCAGAATGTCTGGGTGTCACTCCTGGTGCTGTTGCAGCTGTTGCCTATGGCTGTAACAAACACCTGGTAGTTCTGGCCACACTGCAGGTCTGTGATGTTACAGAATATGCTGTTGGACTCGCAGAATAGCGGAGGTCTATTGCTGGTCTCCGCGGTGACCTCATAGCTTAGAGCTCCATTTGCAGCCGTCCACGAGATGGAGGCCAAGTCTGACACACAGGCTTGTTTCACTTTCACATTTGTAGGTGCACAGGGAGCTGGAGGTGGGGGTGCATGGAAAAGGTCAAAGGTTAAAGGAAGGACACGATAGGACTTTCCAGCAATCTAAGGAGAACACAAAACAGCACTAAACACATCTGTCATGACATGCTGAGCGACAGCTCTGACTTTTATGAACAACAAACAAAAGAACAAACAAGAGCCAGAAATGGAAATTCCATGTGCATCGCTCACTACAGAGATTCATTCAAAAGAACCCATTTGTTCACAAACAACACACCACTAGATCTCACTCGCCCCGTATTAACAAATCAGTTGTATATCTACACTTCATGCTGTGTTACATCATGTTATTATGTCTGTCAAAAATGCAATGTACAAATAACCTGGATGTAAAGTCCACAGGTACTGCTTCCTCTCTTCATCCTTATCTTAATATAGCAAGCTAACAGTTAAGTTATGGCTTTTCATACTTAAGCAACACATGATCCACCAACACCAACAGAGATGTTAAGGTATATTTGTCATATGTCCACTAGCGCATACTTCAAGACCTTTTCATTTCTGTGATGACTTCTCTGTGACAGCACCATCAGATGACATGAACAATGCTGTTAGCCCCATCTCCACTGGTTCTTTGTCTATACCAGTTAGCATAGCTTTAGCCTTAAGCCTTACCTGACTGGAACAACACTGGCTGGCTGGGGGTGCTGGAGCATTTGGAACCCTTAGCAACAACCTGAACACTGTAGTTGGCCCCACAGGTGAATCCGCTGAGAGTGCAGCTGAGGCCACTGCTGTGGCAGGAGATGTTGCTGTGGTTACTGTAAGCAAACGCCTGGTACGATAGCGCCCCCTTGCTGCGGCTCCATGACACAATGGCGCTGTTGTCGGTGCAGTTCACATGCAAAGACACGTTGCCAGGGACACAGGGAACTGCAAGAACCAGAGTAATATGGGAGAGATGGACAGGCACAAGAAAAGCATTCAAAGCTGTTTTTTATACAGAGTCAATGTCCTCAAAACAGGTCCTAAGCTAAAAAAAAGTTCTCAGTTGGGAATTCAATTGAAATTCTCTTTTAGTCGATTACTAGGCATGTATGGGAAACTGGTGCAGAGTGTTATAAGCTTTGAAAGGACAGGTTTAAGATTTAATGGATCAAACACCTCTTGATGTGCAATGTCAACAGCTACAGCAAATGTTATGCTCCTAAAACACTTCTTAAATGAAACTGGGAGCCGCTTAGCTGAGGCCAGTATGATTCTTTACACAACCAGGAATGTGTATGAACAAAATGGTTTGCGGTCAGTGAGTGATTTAAGGAATAAACACAGAACAGCCAGCAAAAAGACACTTAAAAGCAATTTCCTATAACATTCTTGACATATGGGGCACATTTGACAAAAAGCATATTGGATTAGTATGAAGGTCTGTAATTCAAGTTACCCCCACATTTGACATCAAACACGGCACAATTTACCTCCGATCAAAGTGGAGCCAGTAGCTGTTGTGTTGCACTGGCTGTTACGAGCCGTGACAGACACCGAGTAGTTCACTCCACAGGCCAGTTTTGAGGTACTGCATTTGTCGGAGGGAGACGCGCATTCGTATTCCTGGCCATCAGAGTCCTTGAACACGGCTGTGTAATACTCTGTTCCATTGCTGCCATCCCAGCTAACCTCAGCGATGTTGGTCAGGCAGTCTATGGAGCTGTTCACGTGAGTGGGTGCACACGGCGCTTCATGTTAAGAAGAAAACAGGAATCCACAATCAGTATGTGTAGTACCCATTGGTGAATTGCTTGCTTTAATGTAAAGACTCAAAAACCTAAAGTTTCGTATGTTCTGTGGCTATTTTGATAGCACACATACTCAACAATAGCTTTCTGCTCCAGCAGAACGTAATAGAATGCTGTTAAAGGAGTTCAAAGCACTTAGGCCCAAGAGAACAGCTGCCTTCAGTTATCTCACCTGAGTAGTTCTGCAGTGTGTGGCTTGAATGGCCGTCACAGTTCGGCCCTGTGAGACTGAATGTGTAGAGCTGACCACAGCGCAGGCTTCTGATCTCACAGAAAGTCTCATTGGAACTACAGTTTAGCTGGGGACCCTCGCTGCCCTGTGCTGTTGCCGTGTACTCGCCAGCGAGCGACGCATTCCACATCACCAACGCCGAGTCCGACTGGCAAAGGATGTCCGCCTGCGTCAGGTTGGCCATGCAGGAGGCTGTGGAGGGAGACAGAAAAATGGTCACTCTAAGGACTAATAAGGCCATCGGTAGGCTCTCGGACCACAAAAACGTGGGATACAGTGCAGTAGACCTTGTGGACATACGTGTGCTTCACTGTCCACACAAGAGAGTCAGCTGAAAATATCAGGACACCTAAAGCACTAAAACACACTCTGAGCATTCACAGTGCCCAAACAGCCAACAACTCAGTGTAGAACTATTGCTTAATATCCATGGCATTCTACTAGCTTGGGTGAATTCCTGTATTAAATCTCAAGAACAGTTTCTTTCCATTGCAAACTTCAAATGCACAAAATCTTCCTTGCCATGGTGTGCCTCAGGTCTCTGTCCTGGGCCCCTTGCATTTTCGTATTTACTATCTTTCCCTCGGCCATATCAGACAACATCAAAGGTTTAACTTCCAATGGTATGCAGATGACATCCAAATCTACATAAAGACCAAGATGTTCAATGTTCACTGTGGGCCAAAGGAGCACTGCAATTTCAAATTCTGTGTGTTCAACCTGTACATATGGTTTTTGACAAAAAGCTGACTTTGACTTTGAAGCCCTGCCTCACACTACTGCCATCCAAACTGAAGAACTGCCTTAATGCTGAAGTCAGCATGGCACTATAAACACTAAAAGTCAGTCTGAGTATTTAACAGTCACTAAACAGTCAATAACTCAGCCCAACAATTCGTCATGTCATTTTTTACTGTAAAGTCTGCACAGGTGTACTTCTGTAGATGTTACATTTTGTACCACGGTGCCACCTGAGCTATTGAAGCCACTGTACTTGATCTCAGTGTCTTGGGGTGACCTCTGACCTTGGCTGATCGGATGTGGCGCGCTCTGGGAACTGTTGCAGCCATGAGCGTAGGCGGTGACGGTGGCGTTGTACTTCCGTCCACAGGGCAGGTCACTGAGGGAGCAGTTGTTGCTGTTGGAGGTACACGTGGACACAACAGTGCCCTGGCTGTCAGTGGCATTTGTCATATAGCTGACCCCCTGCTGCCCCTGCTGGTGCCAGGTGACCAATGCCTCCTCGGTGATGCAGTCCAGCTTTGCGGAGTTGATCGATGGAGTGCATGGCACTGAAGTGCAGAGATAAACAGGAGAGGTCAACATCCGCACTCTGGTTTAGACTATAATATAGCTATTTTATTACACCCTGACAACTCTGGAGAAAAATGTTACTATGCAAATTCAAAATTCCATTACCCTCTACTGAAACAAATTCCAACTTGGAAGACAAAGGGCAAAACACAAAATCACATTACAACACAATCAGACCTCACAGCCCTTACATGAAGCCAGTCCACAGTATGTTATATATCCATATCTGACATTATGCTTTGCTATGTTTTCTTTGATAAAACTTAACTCTGCAAATTTGTTTAATATAACATCCATTTATATGACTCCATCTACCCATCATAACCCAGTGGACTGATTTGTACGGCTTTTAAAGGTTACTTTTCTAGTGCAAGTCTTAGTTCATGCCCATCTACCCACTCACCTGTCCAGAATGTCTGGGTGTCACTCCTGGTGCTGTTGCAGCTGTTGCCTATGGCTGTAACAAACACCTGGTAGTTCTGGCCACACTGCAGGTCTGTGATGTTACAGAATATGCTGTTGGACTCGCAGAATAGCGGAGGTCTATTGCTGGTCTCCGCGGTGACCTCATAGCTTAGAGCTCCATTTGCAGCCGTCCACGAGATGGAGGCCAAGTCTGACACACAGGCTTGTTTCACTTTCACATTTGTAGGTGCACAGGGAGCTGGAGGTGGGGGTGCATGGAAAAGGTCAAAGGTTAAAGGAAGGACACGATAGGACTTTCCAGCAATCTAAGGAGAACACAAAACAGCACTAAACACATCTGTCATGACATGCTGAGCGACAGCTCTGACTTTTATGAACAACAAACAAAAGAACAAACAAGAGCCAGAAATGGAAATTCCATGTGCATCGTCACTACAGAGATTCATTCAAAAGAACCCATTTGTTCACAAACAACACACCACTAGATCTCACTCGCCCCGTATTAACAAATCAGTTGTATATCTACACTTCATGCTGTGTTACATCATGTTATTATGTCTGTCAAAAATGCAATGTACAAATAACCTGGATGTAAAGTCCACAGGTACTGCTTCCTCTCTTCATCCTTATCTTAATATAGCAAGCTAACAGTTAAGTTATGGCTTTTCATACTTAAGCAACACATGATCCACCAACACCAACAGAGATGTTAAGGTATATTTGTCATATGTCCACTAGCGCATACTTCAAGACCTTTTCATTTCTGTGATGACTTCTCTGTGACAGCACCATCAGATGACATGAACAATGCTGTTAGCCCCATCTCCACTGGTTCTTTGTCTATACCAGTTAGCATAGCTTTAGCCTTAAGCCTTACCTGACTGGAACAACACTGGCTGGCTGGGGGCGCTGGAGCATTTGGAACCCTTAGCAACAACCTGAACACTGTAGTTGGCCCCACAGGTGAATCCGCTGAGAGTGCAGTTGAGGCCACTGCTGTGGCAGGAGATGTTGCTGTGTTACTGTAAGCAAACGCCTGGTACGATAGCGCCCCCTTGCTGCGGCTCCATGACACAATGGCGCTGTTGTCGTTGCAGTTCACATGCACAGACACGTTGACAGGGACACAGGGAACTGCAAGAACCAGAGTAATATGGAGAGATGGACAGGCACAAGAAAAGCATTCAAAGCTGTTTTTTATACAGAGCCAATGTCCTCAAAACAGGTCCTAAGCTAAAAAAAGTTCTCAGTTGGGAATTCAATTGAAATTCTCTTTTAGTCGATTACTAGGCATGTATGGAAACTGGTGCAGAGTGTTATAAGCTTTGAAAGGACAGGTTTAAGATTTAATGGATCAAACACCTCTTGATGTGCAATGTCAACAGCTACAGCAAATGTTATGCTCCTAAAACACTTCTTAAATGAAACTGGGAGCCGCTTAGCTGAGGCCAGTATGATTCTTTACACAACCAGGAATGTGTATGAACAAAATGGTTTGCGGTCAGTGAGTGATTTAAGGAATAAACACAGAACAGCCAGCAAAAAGACACTTAAAAGCAATTTCCTATAACATTCTTGACATATGGGCACACTATTTGACAAAAAGCATTTGGATTAGTATGAAGGTCTGTAATTCAAGTTACCCCCACATTTGACATCAAACACGGCACAATTTACCTCCGATCAAAGTGGAGCCAGTAGCTGTTGTGTTGCACTGGCTGTTACGAGCCGTGACAGACACCGAGTAGTTCACTCCACAGGCCAGTTTTGAGGTACTGCATTTGTCGGAGGGAGACGCGCATTCGTATTCCTGGCCATCAGAGTCCTTGAACACGGCTGTGTAATACTCTGTTCCATTGCTGCCATCCCAGCTAACCTCAGCGATGTTGGTCAGGCAGTCTATGGAGCTGTTCACGTGAGTGGGTGCACACGGCGCTTCATGTTAAGAAGAAAACAGGAATCCACAATCAGTATGTGCAGTACCCATTGGTGAATTGCTTGCTTTAATGTAAAGACTCAAAAACCTAAAGTTTCGTATGTTCTGTGGCTATTTTGATAGCACACATACTCAACAATAGCTTTCTGCTCCAGCAGAACGTAATAGAATGCTGTTAAAGGAGTTCAAAGCATTTAGGCCCAAGAGTACAGCTGCCTTCAGTTATCTCACCTGAGTAGTTCTGCAGTGTGTGGCTTGAATGGCCGTCACAGTTCGGCCCTGTGAGACTGAATGTGTAGAGCTGACCACAGCGCAGGCTTCTGATCTCACAGAAAGTCTCATTGGAACTACAGTTTAGCTGGGGACCCTCGCTGCCCTGTGCTGTTGCCGTGTACTCGCCAGCGAGCGACGCATTCCACATCACCAACGCCGAGTCCGACTGGCAAAGGATGTCCCCCCGTCAGTTGGCCATGCAGGAGGCTGTGGAGGGAGACAGAAAATGGTCACTCTAAGGACTATAAGGCCATCGTAGGCTCTCGGACCACAAAAACGTGGGATACAGTGCAGTAGACCTTGTGGACATACGTGTGCTTCACGTCCACACAAGAGAGTCAGCTGAAAATATCAGGACACCTAAAGCACTAAAACACACTCTGAGCATTCACAGTGCCCAAACACCAACAACTCAGTGTAGAACTATTGCTTAATATCCATGGCATTCTACTAGCTTGGCTGAATTCCTGTATTAAATCTCAAGAACAGTTTCTTTCCATTGCAAACTTCAAATGCACAAAATCTTCCTTGCCATGGTGTGCCTCAGGTCTCTGTCCTGGGCCCCTTGCATTTTCGTATTTACTATCTTTCCCTCGGCCATATCAGACAACATCAAAGGTTTAACTTCCAATGGTATGCAGATGACATCCAAATCTACATAAAGACCAAGATGTTCAATGTTCACTGTGGGCCAAAGGAGCACTGCAATTTCAAATTCTGTGTGTTCAACCTGTACATATGGTTTTTGACAAAAAGCTGACTTTGACTTTGAAGCCCTGCCTCACACTACTGCCATCCAAACTGAAGAACTGCCTTAATGCTGAAGTCAGCATGGCACTATAAACACTAAAATCAGTCTGAGTATTTAACAGTCACTAAACAGTCAATAACTCAGCCCAACAATTCGTCATGTCATTTTTACTGTAAAGTCCTGCACAGGTGTACTTCTGTAGATGTTACATTTTGTACCACGGCCACCTGAGCTATTGAAGCCACTGTACTTGATCTCAGTGTCTTGGGGTGACCTCTGACCTTGGCTGATCGGATGTGGCGCTCTGGGAACTGTTGCAGCCATGAGCGTAGGCGGTGACGGTGGCGTTGTACTTCCGTCCACAGGGCAGGTCACTGAGGGAGCAGTTGTTGCTGTTGGAGGTACACGTGGACACAACAGTGCCCTGGCTGTCAGTGGCATTTGTCATATAGCTGACCCCCTGCTGCCCCTGCTGGTGCCAGGTGACCAATGCCTCCTCGGTGATGCAGTCCAGCTTTGCGGAGATCGATGGAGTGCATGGCACTGAAGTGCAGAGATAAACAGGAGAGGTCAACATCCGCACTCTGGTTTAGACTATAATAGCTATTTTTACACCCTGACAACTCTGGAGAAAAATGTTACTATGCAAATTCAAAATTCCATACCCTCTACTGAAACAAATTCCAACTTGGAAGACAAAGGGCAAAACAAAAATCCATTACAACACAATCAGACCTCACAGCCCTTACATGAAGCCAGTCCACAGTATGTTATATATCCATATCTGACATTATGCTTTGCTATGTTTTCTTTGATAAAACTTAACTCTGCAAATTTGTTTAATATAACATCCATTTATATGACTCCATCTACCCATCATAACCCAGTGGACTGATTTGTACGGCTTTTAAAGGTTACTTTTCTAGTGCAAGTCTTAGTTCATGCCCATCTACCCACTCACCTGTCCAGAATGTCTGGTGTCACTCCTGGTGCTGTTGCAGCTGTTGCCTATGGCTGTAACAAACACCTGGTAGTTCTGGCCACACTGCAGGTCTGTGATGTTACAGAATATGCTGTTGGACTCGCAGAATAGCGGAGGTCTATTGCTGGTCTCCGCGGTGACCTCATAGCTTAGAGCTCCATTTGCAGCCGTCCACGAGATGGAGGCCAAGTCTGACACACAGGCTTGTTTTCACTTTCACATTTGTAGGTGCACAGGGAGCTGGAGGTGGGGGTGCATGGAAAAGGTCAAAGGTTAAAGGAAGGACACGATAGGACTTTCCAGCAATCTAAGGAGAACACAAAACAGCACTAAACACATCTGTCATGACATGCTGAGCGACAGCTCTGACTTTTATGAACAACAAACAAAAGAACAAACAAGAGCCAGAAATGGAAATTCCATGTGCATCGCTCACTACAGAGATTCATTCAAAAGAACCCATTTGTTCACAAACAACACACCACTAGATCTCACTCTCGCCCCGTATTAACAAATCAGTTGTATATCTACACTTCATGCTGTGTTACATCATGTTATTATGTCTGTCAAAAATGCAATGTACAAATAACCTGGATGTAAAGTCCACAGGTACTGCTTCCTCTCTTCATCCTTATCTTAATATAGCAAGCTAACAGTTAAGTTATGGCTTTTCATACTTAAGCAACACATGATCCACCAACACCAACAGAGATGTTAAGGTATATTTGTCATATGTCCACTAGCGCATACTTCAAGACCTTTTCATTTCTGTGATGACTTCTCTGTGACAGCACCATCAGATGACATGAACAATGCTGTTAGCCCCATCTCCACTGGTTCTTTGTCTATACCAGTTAGCATAGCTTTAGCCTTAAGCCTTACCTGACTGGAACAACACTGGCTGGCTGGGGGCTGGAGCATTTGGAACCCTTAGCAACAACCTGAACACTGTAGTTGGCCCCACAGGTGAATCCGCTGAGAGTGCAGTTGAGGCCACTGCTGTGGCAGGAGATGTTGCTGTGGTTACTGTAAGCAAACGCCTGGTACGATAGCGCCCCCTTGCTGCGGCTCCATGACACAATGGCGCTGTTGTCGTGCAGTTCACATGCAAACACGTTGCAGGGACACAGGGAACTGCAAGAACCAGAGTAATATGGGAGAGATGGACAGGCACAAGAAAAATTCAAAGCTGTTTTTTATACAGAGCCAATGTCCTCAAAACAGGTCCTAAGCTAAAAAAAGTTCTCAGTTGGGAATTCAATTGAAATTCTCTTTTAGTCGATTACTAGGCATGTATGGGAAACTGGTGCAGAGTGTTATAAGCTTTGAAAGGACAGGTTTAAGATTTAATGGATCAAACACCTCTTGATGTGCAATGTCAACAGCTACAGCAAATGTTATGCTCCTAAAACACTTCTTAAATGAAACTGGAGCCGCTTAGCTGAGGCCAGTATGATTCTTTACACAACCAGGAAGTGTATGAACAAAATGGTTTGCGGTCAGTGAGTGATTTAAGGAATAAACACAGAACAGCCAGCAAAAAGACACTTAAAAGCAATTTCCTATAACATTCTTGACATATGGGGCACTTCACTATTTGACAAAAAGCATTTTGGATTAGTATGAAGGTCTGTAATTCAAGTTACCCCCACATTTGACATCAAACACGGCACAATTTACCTCCGATCAAAGTGGAGCCAGTAGCTGTTGTGTTGCACTGGCTGTTACGAGCCGTGACAGACACCGAGTAGTTCACTCCACAGGCCAGTTTTGAGGTACTGCATTTGTCGGAGGGACGCGCATTCGTATTCCTGGCCATCAGAGTCCTTGAACACGGCTGTGTAATACTCTGTTCCATTGCTGCCATCCCAGCTAACCTCAGCGATGTTGGTCAGGCAGTCTATGGAGCTGTTCACGTGAGTGGGTGCACACGGCGCTTCATGTTAAGAAGAAAACAGGAATCCACAATCAGTATGTGCAGTACCCATTGGTGAATTGCTTGCTTTAATGTAAAGACTCAAAAACCTAAAGTTTCGTATGTTCTGTGGCTATTTTGATAGCACACATACTCAACAATAGCTTTCTGCTCCAGCAGAACGTAATAGAATGCTGTTAAAGGAGTTCAAAGCACTTAGGCCCAAGAGTACAGCTGCCTTCAGTTATCTCACCTGAGTAGTTCTGCAGTGTGTGGCTTGAATGGCCGTCACAGTTCGGCCCTGTGAGACTGAATGTGTAGAGCTGACCACAGCGCAGGCTTCTGATCTCACAGAAAGTCTCATTGGAACTACAGTTTAGCTGGGGACCCTCGCTGCCCTGTGCTGTTGCCGTGTACTCGCCAGCGAGCGACGCATTCCACATCACCAACGCCGAGTCCGACTGGCAAAGGATGTCCGCCTGCGTCAGTTGGCCATGCAGGAGGCTGTGGAGGGAGACAGAAAAATGGTCACTCTAAGGACTAATAAGGCCATCGGTAGGCTCTCGGACCACAAAAACGTGGGATACAGTGCAGTAGACCTTGTGGACATACGTGTGCTTCACTGTCCACACAAGAGAGTCAGCTGAAAATATCAGGACACCTAAAGCACTAAAACACACTCTGAGCATTCACAGTGCCCAAACAGCCAACAACTCAGTGTAGAACTATTGCTTAATATCCATGGCATTCTACTAGCTTGGGTGAATTCCTGTATTAAATCTCAAGAACAGTTTCTTTCCATTGCAAACTTCAAATGCACAAAATCTTCCTTGCCATGGTGTGCCTCAGGTCTCTGTCCTGGGCCCCTTGCATTTTCGTATTTACTATCTTTCCCTCGGCCATATCAGACAACATCAAAGGTTTAACTTCCAATGGTATGCAGATGACATCCAAATCTACATAAAGACCAAGATGTTCAATGTTCACTGTGGGCCAAAGGAGCACTGCAATTTCAAATTCTGTGTGTTCAACCTGTACATATGGTTTTTGACAAAAAGCTGACTTTGACTTTGAAGCCCTGCCTCACACTACTGCCATCCAAACTGAAGAACTGCCTTAATGCTGAAGTCAGCATGGCACTATAAACACTAAAAGTCAGTCTGAGTATTTAACAGTCACTAAACAGTCAATAACTCAGCCCAACAATTCGTCATGTCATTTTTTACTGTAAAGTCTGCACAGGTGTACTTCTGTAGATGTTACATTTTGTACCACGGTGCCACCTGAGCTATTGAAGCCACTGTACTTGATCTCAGTGTCTTGGGGTGACCTCTGACCTTGGCTGATCGGATGTGGCGCGCTCTGGGAACTGTTGCAGCCATGAGCGTAGGCGGTGACGGTGGCGTTGTACTTCCGTCCACAGGGCAGGTCACTGAGGGAGCAGTTGTTGCTGTTGGAGGTACACGTGGACACAACAGTGCCCTGGCTGTCAGTGGCATTTGTCATATAGCTGACCCCCTGCTGCCCCTGCTGGTGCCAGGTGACCAATGCCTCCTCGGTGATGCAGTCCAGCTTTGCGGAGATGATCGATGGAGTGCATGGCACTGAAGTGCAGAGATAAACAGGAGAGGTCAACATCCGCACTCTGGTTTAGACTATAATATAGCTATTTTATTACACCCTGACAACTCTGGAGAAAAATGTTACTATGCAAATTCAAAATTCCATTACCCTCTACTGAAACAAATTCCAACTTGGAAGACAAAGGGCAAAACACAAAATCCATTACAACACAATCAGACCTCACAGCCCTTACATGAAGCCAGTCCACAGTATGTTATATATCCATATCTGACATTATGCTTTGCTATGTTTTCTTTGATAAAACTTAACTCTGCAAATTTGTTTAATATAACATCCATTTATATGACTCCATCTACCCATCATAACCCAGTGGACTGATTTGTACGGCTTTTAAAGGTTACTTTTCTAGTGCAAGTCTTAGTTCATGCCCATCTACCCACTCACCTGTCCAGAATGTCTGGGTGTCACTCCTGGTGCTGTTGCAGCTGTTGCCTATGGCTGTAACAAACACCTGGTAGTTCTGGCCACACTGCAGGTCTGTGATGTTACAGAATATGCTGTTGGACTCGCAGAATAGCGGAGGTCTATTGCTGGTCTCCGCGGTGACCTCATAGCTTAGAGCTCCATTTGCAGCCGTCCACGAGATGGAGGCCAAGTCTGACACACAGGCTTGTTTCACTTTCACATTTGTAGGTGCACAGGGAGCTGGAGGTGGGGGTGCATGGAAAAGGTCAAAGGTTAAAGGAAGGACACGATAGGACTTTCCAGCAATCTAAGGAGAACACAAAACAGCACTAAACACATCTGTCATGACATGCTGAGCGACAGCTCTGACTTTTATGAACAACAAACAAAAGAACAAACAAGAGCCAGAAATGGAAATTCCATGTGCATCGCTCACTACAGAGATTCATTCAAAAGAACCCATTTGTTCACAAACAACACACCACTAGATCTCACTCGCCCCGTATTAACAAATCAGTTGTATATCTACACTTCATGCTGTGTTACATCATGTTATTATGTCTGTCAAAAATGCAATGTACAAATAACCTGGATGTAAAGTCCACAGGTACTGCTTCCTCTCTTCATCCTTATCTTAATATAGCAAGCTAACAGTTAAGTTATGGCTTTTCATACTTAAGCAACACATGATCCACCAACACCAACAGAGATGTTAAGGTATATTTGTCATATGTCCACTAGCGCATACTTCAAGACCTTTTCATTTCTGTGATGACTTCTCTGTGACAGCACCATCAGATGACATGAACAATGCTGTTAGCCCCATCTCCACTGGTTCTTTGTCTATACCAGTTAGCATAGCTTTAGCCTTAAGCCTTACCTGACTGGAACAACACTGGCTGGCTGGGGGCTGGAGCATTTGGAACCCTTAGCAACAACCTGAACACTGTAGTTGGCCCCACAGGTGAATCCGCTGAGAGTGCAGTTGAGGCCACTGCTGTGGCAGGAGATGTTGCTGTGGTTACTGTAAGCAAACGCCTGGTACGATAGCGCCCCCTTGCTGCGGCTCCATGACACAATGGCGCTGTTGTCGTTGCAGTTCACATGCACAGACACGTTGACAGGGACACAGGGAACTGCAAGAACCAGAGTAATATGGGAGAGATGGACAGGCACAAGAAAAGCATTCAAAGCTGTTTTTTATACAGAGCCAATGTCCTCAAAACAGGTCCTAAGCTAAAAAAAGTTCTCAGTTGGGAATTCAATTGAAATTCTCTTTTAGTCGATTACTAGGCATGTATGGGAAACTGGTGCAGAGTGTTATAAGCTTTGAAAGGACAGGTTTAAGATTTAATGGATCAAACACCTCTTGATGTGCAATGTCAACAGCTACAGCAAATGTTATGCTCCTAAAACACTTCTTAAATGAAACTGGGAGCCGCTTAGCTGAGGCCAGTATGATTCTTTACACAACCAGGAATGTGTATGAACAAAATGGTTTGCGGTCAGTGAGTGATTTAAGGAATAAACACAGAACAGCCAGCAAAAAGACACTTAAAAGCAATTTCCTATAACATTCTTGACATATGGGGCACATTCACAAAAAAAGCATTTTGGATTAGTATGAAGGTCTGTAATTCAAGTTACCCCCACATTTGACATCAAACACGGCACAATTTACCTCCGATCAAAGTGGAGCCAGTAGCTGTTGTGTTGCACTGGCTGTTACGAGCCGTGACAGACACCGAGTAGTTCACTCCACAGGCCAGTTTTGAGGTACTGCATTTGTCGGAGGGAGACGCGCATTCGTATTCCTGGCCATCAGAGTCCTTGAACACGGCTGTGTAATACTCTGTTCCATTGCTGCCATCCCAGCTAACCTCAGCGATGTTGGTCAGGCAGTCTATGGAGCTGTTCACGTGAGTGGGTGCACACGGCGCTTCATGTTAAGAAGAAAACAGGAATCCACAATCAGTATGTGCAGTACCCATTGGTGAATTGCTTGCTTTAATGTAAAGACTCAAAAACCTAAAGTTTCGTATGTTCTGTGGCTATTTGATAGCACACATACTCAACAATAGCTTTCTGCTCCAGCAGAACGTAATAGAATGCTGTTAAAGGAGTTCAAAGCATTTAGGCCCAAGAGACAGCTGCCTTCAGTTATCTCACCTGAGTAGTTCTGCAGTGTGTGGCTTGAATGGCCGTCACAGTTCGGCCCTGTGAGACTGAATGTGTAGAGCTGACCACAGCGCAGGCTTCTGATCTCACAGAAAGTCTCATTGGAACTACAGTTTAGCTGGGGACCCTCGCTGCCCTGTGCTGTTGCCGTGTACTCGCCAGCGAGCGACGCATTCCACATCACCAACGCCGAGTCCGACTGGCAAAGGATGTCCGCCTGCGTCAGGTTGGCCATGCAGGAGGCTGTGGAGGGAGACAGAAAAATGGTCACTCTAAGACTAATAAGGCCATCGGTAGGCTCTCGGACCACAAAAACGTGGGATACAGTGCAGTAGACCTTGTGGACATACGTGTGCTTCACTGTCCACACAAGAGAGTCAGCTGAAAATATCAGGACACCTAAAGCACTAAAACACACTCTGAGCATTCACAGTGCCCAAACAGCCAACAACTCAGTGTAGAACTATTGCTTAATATCCATGGCATTCTACTAGCTTGGGTGAATTCCTGTATTAAATCTCAAGAACATTTCTTTCCATTGCAAACTTCAAATGCACAAAATCTTCCTTGCCATGGTGTGCCTCAGGTCTCTGTCCTGGCCCCTTGCATTTTCGTATTTACTATCTTTCCCTCGGCCATATCAGACAACATCAAAGGTTTAACTTCCAATGGTATGCAGATGACATCCAAATCTACATAAAGACCAAGATGTTCAATGTTCACTGTGGCCAAAGGAGCACTGCAATTTCAAATTCTGTGTGTTCAACCTGTACATATGGTTTTTGACAAAAAGCTGACTTTGACTTTGAAGCCCTGCCTCACACTACTGCCATCCAAACTGAAGAACTGCCTTAATGCTGAAGTCAGCATGCACTATAAACACTAAAAGTCAGTCTGAGTATTTAACAGTCACTAAACATCAATAACTCAGCCCAACAATTCGTCATGTCATTTTTTACTGTAAAGTCTGCACAGGTGTACTTCTGTAGATGTTACATTTTGTACCACGTGCCACCTGAGCTATTGAAGCCACTGTACTTGATCTCATGTCTTGGGGTGACCTCTGACCTTGGCTGATCGGATGTGCGCGCTCTGGAACTGTTGCAGCCATGAGCGTAGGCGGTGACGGGCGTTGTACTTCCGTCCACAGGGCAGGTCACTGAGGGAGCAGTTTGTTGCTGTTAGGTACACTGACACAACAGTGCCCTGGCTGTCAGTGGCATTTGTCATATAGCTGACCCCCTGCTGCCCCTGCTGTGCCAGGTGACCAATGCCTCCTCGTGATGCATCCACCGCTTTGCGGAGATGATCGATGGAGTGCATGGCACTGAATGCAGAGATAAACAAGATCAACATCCCACTCTGTTTGACTATAATAGCTATTTTTTACACCCTACAACTCTGGAGAAAAATGTTACTATGCAAATTCAAAATTCCATTACCCTCTACTAAACAAATTCCAACTTGGAAGACAAAGGCAAACACAAAATCCCATTACAACACAATCAGACCTCACAGCCCTTACATGAAGCCATCCACAGTATGTTATATATCCATATCTGACATTATGCTTTGCTATGTTTTCTTTGATAAAACTTAACTCTGCAAATTTGTTTAATATAACATCCATTTATAGACTCCATCTACCATCATAACCCAGGGACTGATTTGTACGCTTTTAAAGTTACTTTTCTAGTGCAAGTCTTAGTTCATGCCCATCTACCCACTCACCTGTCCAAATGTCTGGTGTCACTCCTGGTGCTGTTGCAGCTGTTGCCTATGGCTGTAACAAACACCTGGTAGTTCTGGCCACACTGCAGGTCTGTGATGTTACAGAATATGCTGTTGGACTCGCAGAATACGGAGGTCCATTGCTGGTCTCCGCGGTGACCTCATAGCTTAGAGCTCCATTTGCAGCCGTCCACGAATGGAGCCAAGTCTGACACACAGGCTTGTTTCACTTTCACATTGTAGGTGCACAGGGAGCTGGAGGTGGGGGTGCATGAAAAGGTCAAAGGTTAAAGAAGACACGATAGGACTTCCACAATCTAAGGAGAACACAAAACAGCACTAAACACATCTGTCATGACATGCTGAGCGACAGCTCTGACTTTTATGAACAACAAACAAAAGAACAAACAAGAGCCAGAAATTGAAATTCCATTGCATCGCTCACTACAGAGATTCATTCAAAAGAACCCATTTTTCACAAACAACACACCACTAGATCACTCGCCCCTATAACAAATCAGTTGTATATCTACACTCATGCTGTGTTACATCATGTTATTATGTCTGTCAAAAATGCAATGTACAAATAACCTGGATGTAAAGTCCACAGGTACTGCTTCCTCTCTTCATCCTTATCTTAATATAGCAAGCTAACATTTAAGTTATGGCTTTTCATACTTAAGCAACACAGATCCACCAACACCAACAGAGATGTTAAGGTATATTTCATATGTCCACTACGCATACTTCAAGACCTTTCATTTCTGTGATGACTTCTCTGTGACAGCACCATCAATGACATAACAATGCTGTTAGCCCCATCTCCACTGGTTCTTTGTCTATACCATTAAGCATAGCTTTAGCCTTAAGCCTTACCTGACTGGAACCAACACTGGCTGCTGGGGCGCTGGAGCATTTGGAACCCTTAGCAACTACCGAACACTGTATTGGCCCCACAGTAATTCCCTGAGAGTGCAGTTTGAGGCCACTGCTGTGGCAGGAGATGTTGCGTGTTACTGTAAGCAAACGCCTGGACATAGCGCCCCCTTGCTGCGGCTCCATGACACAATGGCGCTGTTGTCCGTTGCAGTTCACATGCACAGACACGTGACAGGGACACAGGAACTGCAAGAACCAGAGTAATATGGGAGAGATGACAGCACAAGAAAAGCATTCAAAGCTGTTTTTTATACAGAGCCAATGTCCTCAAAACAGTCCTAAGCTAAAAAAAGTTCTCAGTTGAATTCAATTGAAATTCTCTTTTAGTCGATTACTAGGCATGTATGGAAACTGGTGCAGAGTGTTATAACTTGAAAGGACAGTTAAGATTTAATGGATCAAACACCTCTTGATTGCAATGTCAACAGCTACAGCAAATGTTAGCTCCAAAACACTTCTTAAATGAAACTGGACTGCTTAGCTGAGGCCAGTATTTCTTTACACAACCAGGAATGTGTATGAACAAAATGGTTTGCGGTCATGAGTGATTTAAGAATAAACACAGAACACCACAAAAAGACAACTTAAAAGCTATCCTAGAACATTCTTGACATATGGACATTCACTATTTACAAAAAGCATTTTGATTATAGTAAGAGGCTGTATTCAAGTTACCCCCACATTTGACATCAACACGGCACAATTTACCTCCGATCAAATGGAGCCATACTGTTGTGTTGCACTGGCTGTTACGAGCCGTCAGACACCGAGTAGTTCACTCCACAGGCCAGTTTTGAGGTACTGCATTTGTCGGAGGAGACGCACATTCGTATTCCTGCCATCAGAGTCCTTGAACACGCTGTGTAATACTCTTTCCATGCTGCCATCCCAGCTAACCTCAGCGATGTTGGTCAGGCAGTCTATGAGCTGTTCACGTAGTGGGTGCACACGGCGCTTCATGTTAAGAAGAAAACAGAATCCACAATCATATTGCAGTACCCATTGGTGAATGCTTGCTTTAATGTAAGACTCAAAAACCTAAAGTTTTTCGTATGTTCTGTGGCTATTTTGATAGCACACATACTCAACAATACTTTTCAGCTCCACAGAACGTAATAGAAGCTTTTAAAGGAGTTCAAAGCATTGGCCCAAGATACACTGCCTTCATTTATCTCACCTGAGTAGTTCTGGCTTGTGGCTTGAATGGCCGTCACAGTTCGCCCTGTGAGACTGAATGTAGAGCTGACCACAGCGCAGGCTTCTGATCTCACAGAAAGTCTCATTGGAACTACAGTTTAGCTGGGGACCCGCTGCCCTGTGCTGTTGCCGTGTACTCGCCAGCGAGCGACGCATTCCACATCACCAACGCCGAGTCCGACTGGCAAAGGATGTCCGCCTGCGTCAGTTGGCCATGCAGGAGGCTGTGGAGGGAGACAGAAAAATGGTCACTCTAAGGACTAATAAGGCCATCGGTAGGCTCTCGGACCACAAAAACGTGGATACAGTGCAGTAGACCTTGTGGACATACGTGTGCTTCACTGTCCACACAAGAGTCAGCTGAAAATATCAGGACACCTAAAGCACTAAAACACACTCTGAGCATTCACAGTGCCCAAACAGCCAACAACTCAGTGTAGAACTATTGCTTAATATCCATGGCATTCTACTAGCTTGGCTGAATTCCTGTATTAAATCTCAAGAACAGTTTCTTTCCATTGCAAACTTCAAATGCACAAAATCTTCCTTGCCATGGTGTGCCTCAGTCTCTGTCCTGGGCCCCTTGCATTTTCGTATTTACTATCTTTCCCTCGCCATATCAGACAACATCAAAGGTTTAACTTCCAATGGTATGCAGATGACATCCAAATCTACATAAAGACCAAGATGTTCAATGTTCACTGTGGGCCAAAGGAGCACTGCAATTTCAAATTCTGTGTGTTCAACCTGTACATATGGTTTTTGACAAAAAGCTGACTTTGACTTTGAAGCCCTGCCTCACACTACTGCCATCCAAACTGAAGAACTGCCTTAATGCTGAAGTCAGCATGGCACTATAAACACTAAAAGTCAGTCTGAGTATTTAACAGTCACTAAACAGTCAATAACTCAGCCCAACAATTCGTCATGTCATTTTTTACTGTAAAGTCTGCACAGGTGTACTTCTGTAGATGTTACATTTTGTACCACGGTGCCACCTGAGCTATTGAAGCCACTGTACTTGATCTCAGTGTCTTGGGGTGACCTCTGACCTTGGCTGATCGGATGTGGCGCGCTCTGGAACTGTTGCAGCCATGAGCGTAGGCGGCGTGACGGCGTTGTACTTCCGTCCACAGGGCAGGTCACTGAGGGAGCAGTTGTTGCTGTTGGAGGTACACGTGGACACAACAGTGCCCTGGCTGTCAGTGGCATTTGTCATATAGCTGACCCCGCTGCCCCTGCTGGTGCCAGGTGACCAATGCCTCCTCGGTGATGCAGTCCAGCTTTGCGGAGTTGATCGATGGAGTGCATGGCACTGAAGTGCAGAGATAAACAGGAGAGGTCAACATCCGCACTCTGGTTTAGACTATAATATAGCTATTTTATTACACCCTGACAACTCTGGAGAAAAATGTTACTATGCAAATTCAAAATTCCATTACCCTCTACTGAAACAAATTCCAACTTGGAAGACAAAGGGCAAAACACAAAATCACATTACAACACAATCAGACCTCACAGCCCTTACATGAAGCCAGTCCACAGTATGTTATATATCCATATCTGACATTATGCTTTGCTATGTTTTCTTTGATAAAACTTAACTCTGCAAATTTGTTTAATATAACATCCATTTATATGACTCCATCTACCCATCATAACCCAGTGGACTGATTTGTACGGCTTTTAAAGGTTACTTTTCTAGTGCAAGTCTTAGTTCATGCCCATCTACCCACTCACCTGTCCAGAATGTCTGGGTGTCACTCCTGGTGCTGTTGCAGCTGTTGCCTATGGCTGTAACAAACACCTGGTAGTTCTGGCCACACTGCAGGTCTGTGATGTTACAGAATATGCTGTTGGACTCGCAGAATAGCGGAGGTCTATTGCTGGTCTCCGCGGTGACCTCATAGCTTAGAGCTCCATTTGCAGCCGTCCACGAGATGGAGGCCAAGTCTGACACACAGGCTTGTTTCACTTTCACATTTGTAGGTGCACAGGGAGCTGGAGGTGGGGGTGCATGGAAAAGGTCAAAGGTTAAAGGAAGGACACGATAGGACTTTCCAGCAATCTAAGGAGAACACAAAACAGCACTAAACACATCTGTCATGACATGCTGAGCGACAGCTCTGACTTTTATGAACAACAAACAAAAGAACAAACAAGAGCCAGAAATGGAAATTCCATGTGCATCGTTCACTACAGAGATTCATTCAAAAGAACCCATTTGTTCACAAACAACACACCACTAGATCTCACTCGCCCCGTATTAACAAATCAGTTGTATATCTACACTTCATGCTGTGTTACATCATGTTATTATGTCTGTCAAAAATGCAATGTACAAATAACCTGGATGTAAAGTCCACAGGTACTGCTTCCTCTCTTCATCCTTATCTTAATATAGCAAGCTAACAGTTAAGTTATGGCTTTTCATACTTAAGCAACACATGATCCACCAACACCAACAGAGATGTTAAGGTATATTTGTCATATGTCCACTAGCGCATACTTCAAGACCTTTTCATTTCTGTGATGACTTCTCTGTGACAGCACCATCAGATGACATGAACAATGCTGTTAGCCCCATCTCCACTGGTTCTTTGTCTATACCAGTTAGAATAGCTTTAGCCTTAAGCCTTACCTGACTGGAACAACACTGGCTGGCTGGGGGCGCTGGAGCATTTGGAACCCTTAGCAACAACCTGAACACTGTAGTTGGCCCCACAGGTGAATCCGCTGAGAGTGCAGTTGAGGCCACTGCTGTGGCAGGAGATGTTGCTGTGGTTACTGTAAGCAAACGCCTGGTACGATAGCGCCCCCTTGCTGCGGCTCCATGACACAATGGCGCTGTTGTCGTTGCAGTTCACATGCACAGACACGTTGACAGGGACACAGGGAACTGCAAGAACCAGAGTAATATGGGAGAGATGGACAGGCACAAGAAAAGCATTCAAAGCTGTTTTTTATACAGAGCCAATGTCCTCAAAACAGGTCCTAAGCTAAAAAAAGTTCTCAGTTGGGAATTCAATTGAAATTCTCTTTTAGTCGATTACTAGGCATGTATGAGAAACTGGTGCAGAGTGTTATAAGCTTTGAAAGGACAGGTTTAAGATTTAATGGATCAAACACCTCTTGATGTGCAATGTCAACAGCTACAGCAAATGTTATGCTCCTAAAACACTTCTTAAATGAAACTGGGAGCCGCTTAGCTGAGGCCAGTATGATTCTTTACACAACCAGGAATGTGTATGAACAAAATGGTTTGCGGTCAGTGAGTGATTTAAGGAATAAACACAGAACAGCCAGCAAAAAGACACTTAAAAGCAATTTCCTATAACATTCTTGACATATGGGGCACATTCACTATTTGACAAAAAGCATTTTGGATTAGTATGAAGGTCTGTAATTCAAGTTACCCCCACATTTGACATCAAACACGGCACAATTTACCTCCGATCAAAGTGGAGCCAGTAGCTGTTGTGTTGCACTGGCTGTTACGAGCCGTGACAGACACCGAGTAGTTCACTCCACAGGCCAGTTTTGAGGTACTGCATTTGTCGGAGGGAGACGCGCATTCGTATTCCTGGCCATCAGAGTCCTTGAACACGGCTGTGTAATACTCTGTTCCATTGCTGCCATCCCAGCTAACCTCAGCGATGTTGGTCAGGCAGTCTATGGAGCTGTTCACGTGAGTGGGTGCACACGGCGCTTCATGTTAAGAAGAAAACAGGAATCCACAATCAGTATGTGCAGTACCCATTGGTGAATTGCTTGCTTTAATGTAAAGACTCAAAAACCTAAAGTTTCGTATGTTCTGTGGCTATTTTGATAGCACACATACTCAACAATAGCTTTCTGCTCCAGCAGAACGTAATAGAATGCTGTTAAAGGAGTTCAAAGCATTTAGGCCCAAGAGTACAGCTGCCTTCAGTTATCTCACCTGAGTAGTTCTGCAGTGTGTGGCTTGAATGGCCGTCACAGTTCGGCCCTGTGAGACTGAATGTGTAGAGCTGACCACAGCGCAGGCTTCTGATCTCACAGAAAGTCTCATTGGAACTACAGTTTAGCTGGGGACCCTCGCTGCCCTGTGCTGTTGCCGTGTACTCGCCAGCGAGCGACGCATTCCACATCACCAACGCCGAGTCCGACTGGCAAAGGATGTCCGCCTGCGTCAGGTTGGCCATGCAGGAGGCTGTGGAGGGAGACAGAAAAATGGTCACTCTAAGGACTAATAAGGCCATCGGTAGGCTCTCGGACCACAAAAACGTGGGATACAGTGCAGTAGACCTTGTGGACATACGTGTGCTTCACTGTCCACACAAGAGAGTCAGCTGAAAATATCAGGACACCTAAAGCACTAAAACACACTCTGAGCATTCACAGTGCCCAAACAGCCAACAACTCAGTGTAGAACTATTGCTTAATATCCATGGCATTCTACTAGCTTGGGTGAATTCCTGTATTAAATCTCAAGAACAGTTTCTTTCCATTGCAAACTTCAAATGCACAAAATCTTCCTTGCCATGGTGTGCCTCAGGTCTCTGTCCTGGGCCCCTTGCATTTTCGTATTTACTATCTTTCCCTCGGCCATATCAGACAACATCAAAGGTTTAACTTCCAATGGTATGCAGATGACATCCAAATCTACATAAAGACCAAGATGTTCAATGTTCACTGTGGGCCAAAGGAGCACTGCAATTTCAAATTCTGTGTGTTCAACCTGTACATATGGTTTTTGACAAAAAGCTGACTTTGACTTTGAAGCCCTGCCTCACACTACTGCCATCCAAACTGAAGAACTGCCTTAATGCTGAAGTCAGCATGGCACTATAAACACTAAAAGTCAGTCTGAGTATTTAACAGTCACTAAACAGTCAATAACTCAGCCCAACAATTCGTCATGTCATTTTTTACTGTAAAGTCTGCACAGGTGTACTTCTGTAGATGTTACATTTTGTACCACGGTGCCACCTGAGCTATTGAAGCCACTGTACTTGATCTCAGTGTCTTGGGGTGACCTCTGACCTTGGCTGATCGGATGTGGCGCGCTCTGGGAACTGTTGCAGCCATGAGCGTAGGCGGTGACGGTGGCGTTGTACTTCCGTCCACAGGGCAGGTCACTGAGGGAGCAGTTGTTGCTGTTGGAGGTACACGTGGACACAACAGTGCCCTGGCTGTCAGTGGCATTTGTCATATAGCTGACCCCCTGCTGCCCCTGCTGGTGCCAGGTGACCAATGCCTCCTCGGTGATGCAGTCCAGCTTTGCGGAGATGATCGATGGAGTGCATGGCACTGAAGTGCAGAGATAAACAGGAGAGGTCAACATCCGCACTCTGGTTTAGACTATAATATAGCTATTTTATTACACCCTGACAACTCTGGAGAAAAATGTTACTATGCAAATTCAAAATTCCATTACCCTCTACTGAAACAAATTCCAACTTGGAAGACAAAGGGCAAAACACAAAATCCCATTACAACACAATCAGACCTCACAGCCCTTACATGAAGCCAGTCCACAGTATGTTATATATCCATATCTGACATTATGCTTTGCTATGTTTTCTTTGATAAAACTTAACTCTGCAAATTTGTTTAATATAACATCCATTTATATGACTCCATCTACCCATCATAACCCAGTGGACTGATTTGTACGGCTTTTAAAGGTTACTTTTCTAGTGCAAGTCTTAGTTCATGCCCATCTACCCACTCACCTGTCCAGAATGTCTGGGTGTCACTCCTGGTGCTGTTGCAGCTGTTGCCTATGGCTGTAACAAACACCTGGTAGTTCTGGCCACACTGCAGGTCTGTGATGTTACAGAATATGCTGTTGGACTCGCAGAATAGCGGAGGTCTATTGCTGGTCTCCGCGGTGACCTCATAGCTTAGAGCTCCATTTGCAGCCGTCCACGAGATGGAGGCCAAGTCTGACACACAGGCTTGTTTCACTTTCACATTTGTAGGTGCACAGGGAGCTGGAGGTGGGGGTGCATGGAAAAGGTCAAAGGTTAAAGGAAGGACACGATAGGACTTTCCAGCAATCTAAGGAGAACACAAAACAGCACTAAACACATCTGTCATGACATGATGAGCGACAGCTCTGACTTTTATGAACAACAAACAAAAGAACAAACAAGAGCCAGAAATGGAAATTCCATGTGCATCGTTCACTACAGAGATTCATTCAAAAGAACCCATTTGTTCACAAACAACACACCACTAGATCTCACTCGCCCCGTATTAACAAATCAGTTGTATATCTACACTTCATGCTGTGTTACATCATGTTATGTTGTCTGTCAAAAATGCAATGTACAAATAACCTGGATGTAAAGTCCACAGGTACTGCTTCCTCTCTTCATCCTTATCTTAATATAGCAAGCTAACAGTTAAGTTATGGCTTTTCATACTTAAGCAACACATGATCCACCAACACCAACAGAGATGTTAAGGTATATTTGTCATATGTCCACTAGCGCATACTTCAAGACCTTTTCATTTCTGTGATGACTTCTCTGTGACAGCACCATCAGATGACATGAACAATGCTGTTAGCCCCATCTCCACTGGTTCTTTGTCTATACCAGTTAGCATAGCTTTAGCCTTAAGCCTTACCTGACTGGAACAACACTGGCTGGCTGGGGGCGCTGGAGCATTTGTAACCCTTAGCAACAACCTGAACACTGTAGTTGGCCCCACAGGTGAATCCGCTGAGAGTGCAGTTGAGGCCACTGCTGTGGCAGGAGATGTTGCTGTGGTTACTGTAAGCAAACGCCTGGTACGATAGCGCCCCCTTGCTGCGGCTCCATGACACAATGGCGCTGTTGTCGTTGCAGTTCACATGCACAGACACGTTGACAGGGACACAGGGAACTGCAAGAACCAGAGTAATATGGGAGAGATGGACAGGCACAAGAAAAGCATTCAAAGCTGTTTTTTATACAGAGCCAATGTCCTCAAAACAGGTCCTAAGCTAAAAAAAGTTCTCAGTTGGGAATTCAATTGAAATTCTCTTTTAGTCGATTACTAGGCATGTATGGGAAACTGGTGCAGAGTGTTATAAGCTTTGAAAGGACAGGTTTAAGATTTAATGGATCAAACACCTCTTGATGTGCAATGTCAACAGCTACAGCAAATGTTATGCTCCTAAAACACTTCTTAAATGAAACTGGGAGCCGCTTAGCTGAGGCCAGTATGATTCTTTACACAACCAGGAATGTGTATGAACAAAATGGTTTGCGGTCAGTGAGTGATTTAAGGAATAAACACAGAACAGCCAGCAAAAAGACACTTAAAAGCAATTTCCTATAACATTCTTGACATATGGGGCACATTCACTATTTGACAAAAAGCATTTTGGATTAGTATGAAGGTCTGTAATTCAAGTTACCCCCACATTTGACATCAAACACGGCACAATTTACCTCCGATCAAAGTGGAGCCAGTAGCTGTTGTGTTGCACTGGCTGTTACGAGCCGTGACAGACACCGAGTAGTTCACTCCACAGGCCAGTTTTGAGGTACTGCATTTGTCGGAGGGAGACGCGCATTCGTATTCCTGGCCATCAGAGTCCTTGAACACGGCTGTGTAATACTCTGTTCCATTGCTGCCATCCCAGCTAACCTCAGCGATGTTGGTCAGGCAGTCTATGGAGCTGTTCACGTGAGTGGGTGCACACGGCGCTTCATGTTAAGAAGAAAACAGGAATCCACAATCAGTATGTGCAGTACCCATTGGTGAATTGCTTGCTTTAATGTAAAGACTCAAAAACCTAAAGTTTCGTATGTTCTGTGGCTATTTTGATAGCACACATACTCAACAATAGCTTTCTGCTCCAGCAGAACGTAATAGAATGCTGTTAAAGGAGTTCAAAGCACTTAGGCCCAAGAGTACAGCTGCCTTCAGTTATCTCACCTGAGTAGTTCTGCAGTGTGTGGCTTGAATGGCCGTCACAGTTCGGCCCTGTGAGACTGAATGTGTAGAGCTGACCACAGCGCAGGCTTCTGATCTCACAGAAAGTCTCATTGGAACTACAGTTTAGCTGGGGACCCTCGCTGCCCTGTGCTGTTGCCGTGTACTCGCCAGCGAGCGACGCATTCCACATCACCAACGCCGAGTCCGACTGGCAAAGGATGTCCGCCTGCGTCAGGTTGGCCATGCAGGAGGCTGTGGAGGGAGACAGAAAAATGGTCACTCTAAGGACTAATAAGGCCATCGGTAGGCTCTCGGACCACAAAAACGTGGGATACAGTGCAGTAGACCTTGTGGACATACGTGTGCTTCACTGTCCACACAAGAGAGTCAGCTGAAAATATCAGGACACCTAAAGCACTAAAACACACTCTGAGCATTCACAGTGCCCAAACAGCCAACAACTCAGTGTAGAACTATTGCTTAATATCCATGGCATTCTACTAGCTTGGGTGAATTCCTGTATTAAATCTCAAGAACAGTTTCTTTCCATTGCAAACTTCAAATGCACAAAATCTTCCTTGCCATGGTGTGCCTCAGGTCTCTGTCCTGGGCCCCTTGCATTTTCGTATTTACTATCTTTCCCTCGGCCATATCAGACAACATCAAAGGTTTAACTTCCAATGGTATGCAGATGACATCCAAATCTACATAAAGACCAAGATGTTCAATGTTCACTGTGGGCCAAAGGAGCACTGCAATTTCAAATTCTGTGTGTTCAACCTGTACATATGGTTTTTGACAAAAAGCTGACTTTGACTTTGAAGCCCTGCCTCACACTACTGCCATCCAAACTGAAGAACTGCCTTAATGCTGAAGTCAGCATGGCACTATAAACACTAAAAGTCAGTCTGAGTATTTAACAGTCACTAAACAGTCAATAACTCAGCCCAACAATTCGTCATGTCATTTTTTACTGTAAAGTCTGCACAGGTGTACTTCTGTAGATGTTACATTTTGTACCACGGTGCCACCTGAGCTATTGAAGCCACTGTACTTGATCTCAGTGTCTTGGGGTGACCTCTGACCTTGGCTGATCGGATGTGGCGCGCTCTGGGAACTGTTGCAGCCATGAGCGTAGGCGGTGACGGTGGCGTTGTACTTCCGTCCACAGGGCAGGTCACTGAGGGAGCAGTTGTTGCTGTTGGAGGTACACGTGGACACAACAGTGCCCTGGCTGTCAGTGGCATTTGTCATATAGCTGACCCCCTGCTGCCCCTGCTGGTGCCAGGTGACCAATGCCTCCTCGGTGATGCAGTCCAGCTTTGCGGAGATGATCGATGGAGTGCATGGCACTGAAGTGCAGAGATAAACAGGAGAGGTCAACATCCGCACTCTGGTTTAGACTATAATATAGCTATTTTATTACACCCTGACAACTCTGGAGAAAAATGTTACTATGCAAATTCAAAATTCCATTACCCTCTACTGAAACAAATTCCAACTTGGAAGACAAAGGGCAAAACACAAAATCCCATTACAACACAATCAGACCTCACAGCCCTTACATGAAGCCAGTCCACAGTATGTTATATATCCATATCTGACATTATGCTTTGCTATGTTTTCTTTGATAAAACTTAACTCTGCAAATTTGTTTAATATAACATCCATTTATATGACTCCATCTACCCATCATAACCCAGTGGACTGATTTGTACGGCTTTTAAAGGTTACTTTTCTAGTGCAAGTCTTAGTTCATGCCCATCTACCCACTCACCTGTCCAGAATGTCTGGGTGTCACTCCTGGTGCTGTTGCAGCTGTTGCCTATGGCTGTAACAAACACCTGGTAGTTCTGGCCACACTGCAGGTCTGTGATGTTACAGAATATGCTGTTGGACTCGCAGAATAGCGGAGGTCTATTGCTGGTCTCCGCGGTGACCTCATAGCTTAGAGCTCCATTTGCAGCCGTCCACGAGATGGAGGCCAAGTCTGACACACAGGCTTGTTTCACTTTCACATTTGTAGGTGCACAGGGAGCTGGAGGTGGGGGTGCATGGAAAAGGTCAAAGGTTAAAGGAAGGACACGATAGGACTTTCCAGCAATCTAAGGAGAACACAAAACAGCACTAAACACATCTGTCATGACATGATGAGCGACAGCTCTGACTTTTATGAACAACAAACAAAAGAACAAACAAGAGCCAGAAATGGAAATTCCATGTGCATCGCTCACTACAGAGATTCATTCAAAAGAACCCATTTGTTCACAAACAACACACCACTAGATCTCACTCGCCCCGTATTAACAAATCAGTTGTATATCTACACTTCATGCTGTGTTACATCATGTTATTATGTCTGTCAAAAATGCAATGTACAAATAACCTGGATGTAAAGTCCACAGGTACTGCTTCCTCTCTTCATCCTTATCTTAATATAGCAAGCTAACAGTTAAGTTATGGCTTTTCATACTTAAGCAACACATGATCCACCAACACCAACAGAGATGTTAAGGTATATTTGTCATATGTCCACTAGCGCATACTTCAAGACCTTTTCATTTCTGTGATGACTTCTCTGTGACAGCACCATCAGATGACATGAACAATGCTGTTAGCCCCATCTCCACTGGTTCTTTGTCTATACCAGTTAGCATAGCTTTAGCCTTAAGCCTTACCTGACTGGAACAACACTGGCTGGCTGGGGGTGCTGGAGCATTTGGAACCCTTAGCAACAACCTGAACACTGTAGTTGGCCCCACAGGTGAATCCGCTGAGAGTGCAGCTGAGGCCACTGCTGTGGCAGGAGATGTTGCTGTGGTTACTGTAAGCAAACACCTGGTACGATAGCGCCCCCTTGCTGCGGCTCCATGACACAATGGCGCTGTTGTAGGTGCAGTTCACATGCACAGACACGTTGCCAGGGACACAGGGAACTGCAAAAACCAGAGTAATATGGGAGAGATGGACAGGCACAAGAAAAGCATTCAAAGCTGTTTTTTATACAGAGCCAATGTCCTCAAAACAGGTCCTAAGCTAAAAAAAGTTCTCAGTTGGGAATTCAATTGAAATTCTCTTTTAGTCGATTACTAGGCATGTATGGGAAACTGGTGCAGAGTGTTATAAGCTTTGAAAGGACAGGTTTAAGATTTAATGGATCAAACACCTCTTGATGTGCAATGTCAACAGCTACAGCAAATGTTATGCTCCTAAAACACTTCTTAAATGAAACTGGGAGCCGCTTAGCTGAGGCCAGTATGATTCTTTACACAACCAGGAATGTGTATGAACAAAATGGTTTGCGGTCAGTGAGTGATTTAAGGAATAAACACAGAACAGCCAGCAAAAAGACACTTAAAAGCAATTTCCTATAACATTCTTGACATATGGGGCACATTTGACAAAAAGCATATTGGATTAGTATGAAGGTCTGTAATTCAAGTTACCCCCACATTTGACATCAAACACGGCACAATTTACCTCCGATCAAAGTGGAGCCAGTAGCTGTTGTGTTGCACTGGCTGTTACGAGCCGTGACAGACACCGAGTAGTTCACTCCACAGGCCAGTTTTGAGGTACTGCATTTGTCGGAGGGAGACGCGCATTCGTATTCCTGGCCATCAGAGTCCTTGAACACGGCTGTGTAATACTCTGTTCCATTGCTGCCATCCCAGCTAACCTCAGCGATGTTGGTCAGGCAGTCTATGGAGCTGTTCACGTGAGTGGGTGCACACGGCGCTTCATGTTAAGAAGAAAACAGGAATCCACAATCAGTATGTGCAGTACCCATTGGTGAATTGCTTGCTTTAATGTAAAGACTCAAAAACCTAAAGTTTCGTATGTTCTGTGGCTATTTTGATAGCACACATACTCAACAATAGCTTTCTGCTCCAGCAGAACGTAATAGAATGCTGTTAAAGGAGTTCAAAGCACTTAGGCCCAAGAGTACAGCTGCCTTCAGTTATCTCACCTGAGTAGTTCTGCAGTGTGTGGCTTGAATGGCCGTCACAGTTCGGCCCTGTGAGACTGAATGTGTAGAGCTGACCACAGCGCAGGCTTCTGATCTCACAGAAAGTCTCATTGGAACTACAGTTTAGCTGGGGACCCTCGCTGCCCTGTGCTGTTGCCGTGTACTCGCCAGCGAGCGACGCATTCCACATCACCAACGCCGAGTCCGACTGGCAAAGGATGTCCGCCTGCGTCAGGTTGGCCATGCAGGAGGCTGTGGAGGGAGACAGAAAAATGGTCACTCTAAGGACTAATAAGGCCATCGGTAGGCTCTCGGACCACAAAAACGTGGGATACAGTGCAGTAGACCTTGTGGACATACGTGTGCTTCACTGTCCACACAAGAGAGTCAGCTGAAAATATCAGGACACCTAAAGCACTAAAACACACTCTGAGCATTCACAGTGCCCAAACAGCCAACAACTCAGTGTAGAACTATTGCTTAATATCCATGGCATTCTACTAGCTTGGGTGAATTCCTGTATTAAATCTCAAGAACAGTTTCTTTCCATTGCAAACTTCAAATGCACAAAATCTTCCTTGCCATGGTGTGCCTCAGGTCTCTGTCCTGGGCCCCTTGCATTTTCGTATTTACTATCTTTCCCTCGGCCATATCAGACAACATCAAAGGTTTAACTTCCAATGGTATGCAGATGACATCCAAATCTACATAAAGACCAAGATGTTCAATGTTCACTGTGGGCCAAAGGAGCACTGCAATTTCAAATTCTGTGTGTTCAACCTGTACATATGGTTTTTGACAAAAAGCTGACTTTGACTTTGAAGCCCTGCCTCACACTACTGCCATCCAAACTGAAGAACTGCCTTAATGCTGAAGTCAGCATGGCACTATAAACACTAAAAGTCAGTCTGAGTATTTAACAGTCACTAAACAGTCAATAACTCAGCCCAACAATTCGTCATGTCATTTTTTACTGTAAAGTCTGCACAGGTGTACTTCTGTAGATGTTACATTTTGTACCACGGTGCCACCTGAGCTATTGAAGCCACTGTACTTGATCTCAGTGTCTTGGGGTGACCTCTGACCTTGGCTGATCGGATGTGGCGCGCTCTGGGAACTGTTGCAGCCATGAGCGTAGGCGGTGACGGTGGCGTTGTACTTCCGTCCACAGGGCAGGTCACTGAGGGAGCAGTTGTTGCTGTTGGAGGTACACGTGGACACAACAGTGCCCTGGCTGTCAGTGGCATTTGTCATATAGCTGACCCCCTGCTGCCTCTGCTGGTGCCAGGTGACCAATGCCTCATCGGTGTTGCAGTCCAGCTTTGCGGAGATGATCGATGGAGTGCATGGCACTGAAGTGCAGAGATAAACAGGAGAGGTCAACATCCGCACTCTGGTTTAGACTATAATATAGCTATTTTATTACACCCTGACAACTCTGGAGAAAAATGTTACTATGCAAATTCAAAATTCCATTACCCTCTACTGAAACAAATTCCAACTTGGAAGACAAAGGGCAAAACACAAAATCCCATTACAACACAATCAGACCTCACAGCCCTTACATGAAGCCAGTCCACAGTATGTTATATATCCATATCTGACATTATGCTTTGCTATGTTTTCTTTGATAAAACTTAACTCTGCAAATTTGTTTAATATAACATCCATTTATATGACTCCATCTACCCATCATAACCCAGTGGACTGATTTGTACGGCTTTTAAAGGTTACTTTTCTAGTGCAAGTCTTAGTTCATGCCCATCTACCCACTCACCTGTCCAGAATGTCTGGGTGTCACTCCTGGTGCTGTTGCAGCTGTTGCCTATGGCTGTAACAAACACCTGGTAGTTCTGGCCACACTGCAGGTCTGTGATGTTACAGAATATGCTGTTGGACTCGCAGAATAGCGGAGGTCCATTGCTGGTCTCCGCGGTGACCTCATAGCTTAGAGCTCCATTTGCAGCCGTCCACGAGATGGAGGCCAAGTCTGACACACAGGCTTGTTTCACTTTCACATTTGTAGGTGCACAGGGAGCTGGAGGTGGGGGTGCATGGAAAAGGTCAAAGGTTAAAGGAAGGACACGATAGGACTTTCCAGCAATCTAAGGAGAACACAAAACAGCACTAAACACATCTGTCATGACATGCTGAGCGACAGCTCTGACTTTTATGAACAACAAACAAAAGAACAAACAAGGGCCAGAAATGGAAATTCCATGTGCATCGCTCACTACAGAGATTCATTCAAAAGAACCCATTTGTTCACAAACAACACACCACTAGATCTCACTCGCCCCGTATTAACAAATCAGTTGTATATCTACACTTCATGCTGTGTTACATCATGTTATTATGTCTGTCAAAAATGCAATGTACAAATAACCTGGATGTAAAGTCCACAGGTACTGCTTCCTCTCTTCATCCTTATCTTAATATAGCAAGCTAACAGTTAAGTTATGGCTTTTCATACTTAAGCAACACATGATCCACCAACACCAACAGAGATGTTAAGGTATATTTGTCATATGTCCACTAGCGCATACTTCAAGACCTTTTCATTTCTGTGATGACTTCTCTGTGACAGCACCATCAGATGACATGAACAATGCTGTTAGCCCCATCTCCACTGGTTCTTTGTCTATACCAGTTAGCATAGCTTTAGCCTTAAGCCTTACCTGACTGGAACAACACTGGCTGGCTGGGGGCGCTGGAGCATTTGGAACCCTTAGCAACAACCTGAACACTGTAGTTGGCCCCACAGATGAATCCGCTGAGAGTGCAGTTGAGGCCACTGCTGTGGCAGGAGATGTTGCTGTGGTTACTGTAAGCAAACACCTGGTACGATAGCGCCCCCTTGCTGCGGCTCCATGACACAATGGCGCTGTTGTCGGTGCAGTTCACATGCAAAGACACGTTGCCAGGGACACAGGGAACTGCAAGAACCAGAGTAATATGGGAGAGATGGACAGGCACAAGAAAAGCATTCAAAGCTGTTTTTTATACAGAGCCAATGTCCTCAAAACAGGTCCTAAGCTAAAAAAAGTTCTCAGTTGGGAATTCAATTGAAATTCTCTTTTAGTCGATTACTAGGCATGTATGGGAAACTGGTGCAGAGTGTTATAAGCTTTGAAAGGACAGGTTTAAGATTTAATGGATCAAACACCTCTTGATGTGCAATGTCAACAGCTACAGCAAATGTTATGCTCCTAAAACACTTCTTAAATGAAACTGGGAGCCGCTTAGCTGAGGCCAGTATGATTCTTTACACAACCAGGAATGTGTATGAACAAAATGGTTTGCGGTCAGTGAGTGATTTAAGGAATAAACACAGAACAGCCAGCAAAAAGACACTTAAAAGCAATTTCCTATAACATTCTTGACATATGGGGCACATTTGACAAAAAGCATATTGGATTAGTATGAAGGTCTGTAATTCAAGTTACCCCCACATTTGACATCAAACACGGCACAATTTACCTCCGATCAAAGTGGAGCCAGTAGCTGTTGTGTTGCACTGGCTGTTACGAGCCGTGACAGACACCGAGTAGTTCACTCCACAGGCCAGTTTTGAGGTACTGCATTTGTCGGAGGGAGACGCGCATTCGTATTCCTGGCCATCAGAGTCCTTGAACACGGCTGTGTAATACTCTGTTCCATTGCTGCCATCCCAGCTAACCTCAGCGATGTTGGTCAGGCAGTCTATGGAGCTGTTCACGTGAGTGGGTGCACACGGCGCTTCATGTTAAGAAGAAAACAGGAATCCACAATCAGTATGTGCAGTACCCATTGGTGAATTGCTTGCTTTAATGTAAAGACTCAAAAACCTTAAGTTTCGTATGTTCTGTGGCTATTTTGATAGCACACATACTCAACAATAGCTTTCTGCTCCAGCAGAACGTAATAGAATGCTGTTAAAGGAGTTCAAAGCACTTAGGCCCAAGAGTACAGCTGCCTTCAGTTATCTCACCTGAGTAGTTCTGCAGTGTGTGGCTTGAATGGCCGTCACAGTTCGGCCCTGTGAGACTGAATGTGTAGAGCTGACCACAGCGCAGGCTTCTGATCTCACAGAAAGTCTCATTGGAACTACAGTTTAGCTGGGGACCCTCGCTGCCCTGTGCTGTTGCCGTGTACTCGCCAGCGAGCGACGCATTCCACATCACCAACGCCGAGTCCGACTGGCAAAGGATGTCCGCCTGCGTCAGGTTGGCCATGCAGGAGGCTGTGGAGGGAGACAGAAAAATGGTCACTCTAAGGACTAATAAGGCCATCGGTAGGCTCTCGGACCACAAAAACGTGGGATACAGTGCAGTAGACCTTGTGGACATACGTGTGCTTCACTGTCCACACAAGAGAGTCAGCTGAAAATATCAGGACACCTAAAGCACTAAACACACTCTGAGCATTCACAGTGCCCAAACAGCCAACAACTCAGTGTAGAACTATTGCTTAATATCCATGGCATTCTACTAGCTTGGCTGAATTCCTGTATTAAATCTCAAGAACAGTTTCTTTCCATTGCAAACTTCAAATGCACAAAATCTTCCTTGCCATGGTGTGCCTCTTGCATTTTCGTATTTACTATCTTTCCCTCGGCCATATCAGACAACATCAAAGGTTTAACTTCCAATGGTATGCAGATGACTCTTGGATGAATCTTGGATTTACTGTAAAGTCTGCACAGGTGTACTTCTGTAAATGTTACATGTTGTACCACGGTGCCACCTGAGCTATTGAAGCCACTGTACTTGATCTCAGTGTCTTGGGGTGACCTCTGACCTTGGGTGATCGGATATGGCGGGCTCGGGACACTGTTGCAGCCATGAGCGTAGGCGGTGACGGTGGCGTTGTACTTCGGTCCACAGGGCAGGTCACTGAGAAGGCAGTTGTTGCTGTTGGAGGTACACGTGGACACAACAGTGCCCTGGCTGTCAGTGGCATTTGTCATATAGCTGACCCCCTGCTGCCCCTGCTGGTGCCAGGTGACCAATGCCTCCTCGGTGATGCAGTCCAGCTTTGCGGAGATGATCGATGGAGTGCATGGCACTGAAGTGCAGAGATAAACAGGAGAGGAGGTCAACATCCGCACTCTGGTTTAGACTATAATATAGCTATTTTATTACACCCTGACAACTCTGGAGAAAAATATTACTATGCAAATTCCAAATTCCATTAACCTCTCCTGAAACAGTCATACCTCATACTTCAGACATGTTAAATTATCTTGATGATTTTGCATGCATATCGATTTTAGGTGAGCTTCTTTCGTATTTCATTCCAAGCTTAAGATTACTTTTAATCTGCTACATGAGTCTGGTGGGTACAACTATACAAGCTCTGGTCCTCATCTGGTATGACTTTGGATCAGGTCAAAATCAGATTCAGAACTGCACTATACCTAAGCACTTTTTTGCACAGGTATAAATGATATAAATTTATATACTGTTTTAAAGAAGTTTAGCGTAACTTAATATTCCACACAATACATATTACACACATATGTAACAGTGTTTATTTTACTAGTAATAACTCATTAACTCATGAATCCCATGACCCCATGTTTATGTACAATATGATGTCAAACCATGGCATCCCTGTACCTGAGTCCAGCCTGTACGGCGCACTCTGTGGGCTCGTGCAGTTGCCGCCTGATGCCGACACTCTGAAGTTGTAGTAGGTGCCACAGCGCAAGCCTTCGAGCTGGCAGTCGGCCTGGCTGCTGCTGCAGTTGAGGACATGATTGTCAGCGCTCACCGCTGTTCCCGTGTACAGAACCACATTGGGCATGGCATCCCACGTCATAGAGGCACCGTTGCTGGAGCAGTTTACTGAGCCCTGGATATTTGCCGGAGCACAGGGTTCTGGAACAGAGAGACAGAGACAGACAGACAGACAGACAGACAGACAGACACAGAGACAGACAGACAGACAGACAGACAGACACAGAGAGAGACAGAGAGAGACACAGAGGCCGAGACAGACAAAGAGGTTAAAAATGGCTAGTTCAGAGGCCAGACAGCTGTACTGGATAACAGAAAAATGATTTTAAGACTATGCAAAGCAAGATAAGCTAATAAAGCACACATTTTATACATATTCTAATGTACTTTAAATTGAAGAACTAACAATATTTTCTTAACAGAGCAGGATGCCATCTCGGTGAAATATAGGAATGATGCTGTCCATTTAAATAAGAGTGTTAAGAGAATATGAATGTGTGGACAGACACGCCATCTTCTCTATGCTAAATCTGTATGTACAGTAAATACTCTTTAAGACAAACTCTTGTACTCTGCCGAAAATGTCTCATCCACGTGCCATGCATACCTGTCTGCAGCAAAAAGTCTGGGCTTGGGAGGCTGGAACAGACACCGTTGGCTGCTGACACACTGACGTTGTACACCTGCCCGCACAGCAGGTTAAGGATGCTGCAGGAGGTGCTGCTGGATGTGCAGTTGGAGCTGTGCCCGGTGGTGGTGGTGGCCTGGGCTGTGTACGACGAGGCCCCCAGGCTGGCTGCCCAAGTCACACTCATGGAGCTCTGCCCACAGGTGAAAGTGGCATGCACGCCAGTGGGAACGCAAGGCACTGCGAGACAGACACCGTCATGAGATAGATAGTTTTATGCTTATTAGCATCTCGTTGTATGTGTATGTGTCAACATTACACTAGAAATTATACCCCAGTGCTCTACATGGACATCATGATTCCCTTTCTGCACTCCACTACATGGTAACATTTTTTACTCATATGTGTGTCTACAGTTTGTTGGTGTGTGTGTGTGTTTGTGTGTGTGTGAGAGAGAGTGTGTCTATGCGCGCATGTGTGTGTTTGTGTGTGTGTGTGTATCTGTAGGTGTGTGAGTGTGTCTTCACCTTGCTCAACAGTGTGCTGTTGGCTGGATGGGCTGTAGCAGCTGTTCTGCACTGCCTGCACTGACACGGTGTAGGAGTGGCCACACTCCAGACCCTCCAACGTGCACTGTGTCTCCGTGGAGTGGCATGTGACGGGCTGCCCTGTTCCCGTGGAGACCATAGTGGTGTAGTTCTGTGATGACAGGGCACTCGTGATGTTCCAGCTCACTGTCATGGCGCCGGTGTCACAGTTTACACTACCATGGAGATGCTCAGGGGTGCACGGCACTAAAACACAACCACAACACTCGCATCACTTCCTTTGCCACTACAAAACATCATTCCACCGCTTCGCATGGAATAGAATGAAATCTTTTTTAGCCCACGCAAATCTCCCTTACCTGAAACACACACACAAGAGTTCAATGCATGAAACAGCAACAACCATACAGAGGCTTCACACACCATTAGCAGGAAGACATCCACTATATGAGAATGCTAAGTACAGTTAAATACGATTATTATCCAATAGTGTAATAACTATGGCTATAAATGTACAGTATTGACCTGGAAGCATGTCTAGTAGTTAAATAAGTCATTGATTACAATGGGATAACAAATCCCTTAAATAAATGTTTTTTTTAATTTCTCTGGCTCCCTGTGTGAGATTTTTTTTTTTTTGCAAAATCCACGACACAGGGGATGTAAGGTGTGCTGCAAATTTAGTGGGGGTTTCCTCTTGGGGGTTGACACAACTTACAGTAAGTAGTACAGTTCGACATATCGATCTCACAATGCCTGACCTACCAGAGTCCATGTACACGGGGCTGGAAGGGGGACCAGTGCACCTCTCGTCGGAACGCCGCACCGTCACGGAATAGTTCTGTCCGCATGCCAGGTCGGGAATGCTACACTTGTTGTTTGGGGTGCTACAGTTCAGCAGCCTTCCCTCATGGTCTTCCATCACTGCGGTATATTTGCCCCCAACCAGTGCATCCTGCCACATCACCGTGGCATTGTTGGCGGCACAGTCGCGCGTCGCCTGTACAGAAGAGGGGGGGCACGGGGCTGGCACAGGGATGGAGGATGAAGAGGTATTAAACAGTAGGAGGAGGTAGCTGTTAATAGCATGTAAGATAACCTAAGCATTTTCAGTCCTGATGTGTTACATGCGATAGAGTGTAAATGACTGATTTGAGAGAACTCTGTTCTCTGTGCTTCAGGAGCTACCATCAAATATCACATATTCTTCATTGCCTAGTTCTACCTGTGAAGCTAACACAGGTAATTTCCCTAATTATCATCCACTGGCACCTCTCTATCGCCACCTGGTGCATTGTGCCATTTACAATCAGCTGATTCAGTGAATCGCTGGAACAGAAACAAACTGGCTAATGCTCTCCAAGAAAGACAAGTGTTTCGGAAACAAAACCTTTTAACCAGTAACATCTCTTTGGCCAAATCCAGCTCTCAGATCGTTTATAGGCACCTGGTGCAAAGAGTGGCCCTCTTGGCTGCATTCAGCTTCAGCATTGCCCCCTCACCTGTAGTGGCTGTAACGTGATTGGTCTCATTGGTGTCGCACATGGTATTGGTGGCATAGACATAGGTATCGTAGGTGGTGCCGCAGCGCAGTTCACTGATCTCACACATGGTGTCCAAGGTCATGCATTCGCCAGCGGCGGTGCCGTTCAAGTACACTGCTTTGCCAATGTAGAAGATGGCACCCTTGCTGAACTCCCAGTCCAGCGACAAAGAGTCAACCTTGCAGCTTTGCACATGTGTGAGATTTGTGGGTGGGCAGGGCGCTAGGGGCAAAGGAGAAGTAAAGAAATGCCTGTTAGTGAAACTTTCTCTCTCTCTTTCTCTTTCTCTTTCCCTTTCTTTTCCTGTGTGTGTGTGTGTGTGTGTGTGTGTGTGTGTGTGTGTGTGTGTTTGTCTGCATCAGTCCCTGATCCCTAAGTCCTTATGTTTTGCTGTTTGTGGTGTAAAGAACACTGAAGAGCACACAGGGCTCAGGACCTAACATTTGCAGAAGCACGATTGTGATCCCTTATGGTGCCTTTGTCTCCATCATGTTCTCCCAACACTGTAAAACCGGATTGTCAATACAAGTCAAAACTTTTGATGTCACTGATTACGTCAATAGTTTTGAGTACAATAACTATATATTTTAATTAAAGTTAACTTTAAATGTTTAAGTACACGTTCATGTATTTAAACTTTAAAAGTTAACTGTAATTAAAATATATAGTTAATGTACTCAAAACTATTGACGTAATCAGTTACATCAAAAGTTTTGAGTTGTATTGACAATCCGGTTTTACAGTGCAACCCTGCTGAGCCCCACTCACCAGTTTGAGCTGGCTGTCCAATCACAGGACCGGTGACGCACTCTGAATTGTTGGCAGTGATATAGATGCTCAGCACCTCGCCACAGGGCACAGAAAACATGGTGCAGTTGTTGCTCTCTGAGGTACAGTTGTCGCTATCGCCACGGTTACCACGAGCCTCCACCGTGTGGGAGACCGCCCCTGGAGTCGGGTCCCACGTGCTGGTCAGAACGCCCGTCTTGCAGTCACCATGTGTCCTCACGTTCTGAGGCAGGCAGGGAGCTGATGAGGAAACAGACCATTAGTATATGGAAAAAGGTGAAAGTAATACAGGATGACACTGTATTTTGTATGTTGATTTAGATGTACTATGTGTCTGAGGGCCAGAGTTGTATAAAGTAGAAGTAGAAGTACTGTTTTGGATGTAATTACAACACTGGTAGTATGGTATTATGCAGTTGCAACTGTGTAGTACTGTACTACTTGTGTTGTAATTACATCCAAAACAGTACTTCTACTTCTACTTTATACAACTCTGCTGAGGGCCTCAAACACAGCTTTTTGGTGGGCTGTAGGAGTCGGAATAAAGGGCTGTCCAGAAGTTACAACTCCTTAGATGTAACCATGGCATGCATTGTTCATTTTCACAGATTTCAGGCCAGCAGAAAAAGAACAGTGCACAGACTGGGTCTACCAAGTATGAAAAGAAGCTCAACGGAGTACAGCAATGGTAGTAATACCAGTTTGTAAATAGTATCCTGGTCCTGGTTATACCTCATTAATAGAGGTATAACCATGACTATTCAAGGAAAAACTAGAAAAAACATTTGAACAGTATCCCATTCCCTTCAACATAAGTCTTCATAAACTGAGTTGTAAGTATTTTTGCTTCCTACATATGTACAGCACTTCTGACAGAAGCGCACATATCAAGTACATTTCTATTTTTATCATCTGTCTCAGTTCAAGCAACCAAACACACCTGTTTCCTGGTAGAGGGGGGCGCTGTAGGCAGTACTGCATGTGGTACCCACCGAGCGCACTTTAAATGTGTACGTCTGACCACAGGATTTACTGGGGAAGAAGCATTTCGTTCCCCCAGTCAGGCAGGGCGTCGTGACACCATTGCTGTCTTGCAACTGGCCACTGTAGTAGTTGGTGTTAGCGGTGGCGTTCCAGAAGAACGAAATGGAATTACTGCCACACTCAAGGTATTTTTCAACAACAGGTGGGCAAGGCTCTGTAAACCAGGAGAAAGAAAATAAGAAAATATGTACACAGATATACAGGCAGACATACAGGCACAGACATGGGGGGGTAATATTAACACATTGTACTATCAACTCAAGCAGAAACAAGTGCTACCTGAAACTTGGTGACCTTTAAAATCATCCTCTCCATTCTACACAGACTATAGTCTGATATGACACATACAGAGCTTAATCCTATTGAGGTGTCCTATCCACACACAAACGTTTGGGTGTGTTCTATTAGCTGTGAATGGCAACGCGGGTTCAACTCTGAGAGGAACAATAATTGCAGGTCCCAGGAGAGACGTTCTGGCAGACTGTTTATTTGCGTTTAAGAACATAGTGGGAAATTCCACGAGGCGCACCTGCGTGAGCCGCTTGCCTGACTCACCTGTGTCAAAGAATCTCGTTTGGTTAGAGGTATTCTCGCAGCCGGCCGAGATGGCTGTGACGTTAACCACATACCGCTGGCCGCACCGCAGCATGGTTATACCGCAACTGGTCGAGGTGGAGTTGCATGTCCGAATGTCTCCATCGTCCGCTGTCGCCGAAGCCCTGTAGGAGCTCGACCCTGCCACCTCGTCCCACTCAACCGTAGCCGTGCCAGTGGAGCAGGAGTAGGCCGCTGATACAGACGTTACTGTATCTATCGCTATCAGGGTGAAAACAAGAAATTCCTTCGTCACAAAGGTGAAAGCGGCCTGTCCAGTATCTGATTCACCTCACAGTTAAGCTCACAGTATGCATGTCTACAAGGGGGCCCAACCATCGGGGTGGCAATATTACAACACTTACTGCTTGTTTCGTGTTCAACGTTTGAAGGTTCGCCAGGCTCCAAAAAATCATTCAAAGATGATACTCCTATTGTGTATGTAGAGCATGGCTGAAGTTCCCCATAATCCAAAAAAGTGTTAGACAAGTCGTCTCTGGTGAAAGGTGTCGCTCCTGAGTCGCCGTTCCTTGTAATTTTAACTTGATATAATATCACGCCGCTCAGGGGGTTCCATGTTATTCGCACGGAGTTTCTTCCCGTAGGGGTTACAACTACACCACCTGGCGGCGGTACCACTGGAGACAATCAGACAAGGAATGTCAGGTTAGTGGAAAAGAGACAACTTTAAAAGGATAGGTCGTTATGTGGATACGTTAGATTTAGCCTACTTACGTGTTGAAAGAGTCCTGACAGAGCTTTTGGCACCACGACCGGCTACGTTGGATGATTGAACGGAGCAGTCGTACATTGTCTTAGGCAAAAGGCCATCGATCTGTGTAGTCAGATTGGTGGTAGTTGTGCTGTAAATGACTTGCGCATTCCCGCTTCTTTTTACCTCCACTAGATATGATGTGGCGCCCGTCGCATTTGACCACTCCAAGCGTATACTAGTGCTAGATATTCCTTTAGAAACTACCAGCTGTGATGTTGCTGGAACTGGATGAAGAATGATAGTCTACGTGTCAGTCACAATCAATCAACCAAACAATCAATCTATCAACCAACCAACCAATCAGTCGTTTAATCTACCAATTATCTTACCTGTATAAGACTCTTTACTGTCAGTGCACAGCAGATGTGTAAATGCGTAGGCTTGTAAAGAGACTCTGTAGAGTCTTCCTGGCCTTAGTCCATTAACCAGCTTTTCATTAGATGAACTCAACACCACAACTGGAGCGACCGAGCTGTCATTTACAATCTGTAAATTCAGCGTGTACCTCGTAGCTCCTTCGTAATTCATCCACTTCACATTTAAGTTGGATGCAGAGGGTGATGTGATTGCAGTAATAGTACATCCTAAAGAAAAAAATAAATTCATAAAATGATACAAAAAATGTGAAATAATGTATTCACTCAGCGATTTAAACTGAGATTTAAATCTGTTTTTTTCCCCAATAGGCTACTTAATACCATGAACAACCATAATTTATCTCATCCTTATTGAAACAAACATATTACACCCATAGAGATTAAACTCAAGTTAGCAAATTAGTCATTACCTGCAAGTACATTTTGTATCTGAAAAAAAGAAAAAAAATTACAATATAGAATATGCAAGTATCACTCTAGATAGAATGTAGAAACATCTAGATGTACTAGATAGGTGTAAAAACATATTAAGTGAGAGGCGTACTTAGTAATCCAATAAGTATTATAGAAAATACCTAAGGGAAACTATAGAAATAATACCTTATATACCATACAACACATACAATACGACATTTAAAAACCAAAAAACTGATAGGCAATTACTTGAGTGAGAGATGCCAGCAATACTGAAATAAATAATTTTCCCAACAAATCCATGGTTATGCCTGTTGGCTTTGAGTGCAGTGATGCTCTTTACATCCAGAAAAAGGCAAGGTCCCAGTAGGAAAGCAGTTCTGGAATCCTTTTAGCAGCAACACAGGTAGTCTATAATGGCCTGGCCAATCACGGTGTAGCACAGAATGAGGACAGGTGGAATCCCGGTGCCTGTGGCTGTGAGATAGAATGAACGTGTCGGGCAGACAGGAGGGGTGCAGAGAGGGTGGATGGGGCTAGGGGCGTCTGGGGGCTGGGAGATGCTCCGACCAAAGGCTTGACGGTTAAGACACCTCTGGCTACAGCTTTTCTGGAGAAAGAACAAGAGCTTGATCTGAGCAGGAAATATACTGTAAGAGCAGGGTTGGTCCAGGTTTTACCAGAAGTCACAGAAGTCATATTGAATGGTTTTGCATTAGGCAATTCTCAGCTCAAATTCTGGGAGTCAGTTTTCAGCTTGATTTATTGAGATGGAAAAAAAATTCACAGCCATAGCATTAAAATGTGTTGTACATGACTGCATTAGTGTTATAATAAACTATACGAATAAATAGTAAAAACAATTTCCGTAAAGGTCAGAAATAGTTTCCGTATCTCATAAAATATTATCAACGCCATGTGACCAGATCTAGCAAAATGAATCACAGTGACCAACAAATCCAAATTGAGATTTTTGGTACCAGTGACAAGACAAGATGATAAAATGATTATCCCATTTCAAATATGACATCCGTCTATCTTTCTAAAATTCAAAACCTAAGAAAATCATCAATTTATTTTGGACATTTTGGCTATATTGCTGCAATTGAACTTCATACCCCATTTTTAACCTTTACACATCTATCCTGAAAATTGGGGAGATGTTTTTTGAAGACCTTTTGTTTCATAAAATAAATAAATTAACCTTAAAATGAAGGTGTTCTATCAAAATCAGCCTGTTCTTTAAAATTAGAATTTGTGATTTCAGACTTTTCCATTTGCCTGATTGGGTGACATGTGATCTCCAATTGATCAATGGCTTTTTAATCCTCATCCACATCTAGAAAATATCAATATGATTGATAGAACTAATCATTGAGTCTACTCAGATCTCTGCTGCATACTGTACGTGTGTGCTTACTTGCACTTGTTTGTGGTGAGCACAGGATGACAGTAAAACATCAGTTGAACAGCATTGGTAGTGATGGGGAAAGTCCAGAAAAGGGAGGGAAATGACTATTTTAACTTTATGCTATGAAAAAGGGGGTTTCAGGTTAGGTTTTTTCACCTGGTTTTATCCCTATTCTACTTTATTACATTTTACTACTAGGTTACTACTGCTTCTGGAGCTTGGCATTTGGTATGATTATTTTTTATCATTAGAATCACTTGTTATTATTTTTAGGATGAATGTGTTAACCACATGCATTTTCAATCAATCACATATGCCTACATTAGGACTCAATATTTGTCATGAATTAATGGCAATATTTGGCCTTTGTTACCCCTCATCCTAAATGTAACAGTGCCTTTCATTTTTTTGTAAAACAAAAAAAAAAAATGAAATCATGTAGACCTGATTTTGTATCTGACATTTTAGCTGGTGGTGAACAAATACCTTTATCGGTAATTTCTGTACCGAGTCTGAGTATTCTGTGACACCACTAAACCAGTGCCGTGGCACCTTAGAGTTCCCTGGCAACCACTTCAAGAAACCCCAGGCTATGGCATGAATAGCTCTCTATCTTTACCTTTAACACACACGCCAAGGACAGAAAACACTGCTGATAAGTTTTACAGGTTCTGTTCCATCATCCATAAGTTTATAGAGGACTATACATCAAGGGAATCAACTTACATTACCTTATCTCTCCTACACTATCAAGCATTTAATATTTAAGCATTTAATATTAACTCATGTTGGTAATGAAAATGGCAATGACCTACAAAGACAGATTTGGACAATCTCATTTTGGACAGTCTTAAACTGTATTAATTCCTGTGAGTTTTGAATATGAAATGTTTCTCTTTCAGGGATTTAAATGCCAGTTATGTATCCTCTTTTAGAGATTCGGTTATGTATCTCCTCAGAATCTGTGCTTCATTTACATGCATGAGGCAGACATTAAGAAGTGTTTTGTCTCATGACAAAGGCAACATAATGTGTCTGACTTTTTCAAGAGGACACACACACACAAGTCAATGGGAAAGTGAATATGCCTCTGTAATTCCGGACCTGAAACTTAAGCCACCCCACGCACTCTCACACCCATCGACTAAATAAAAATGAAAATTGCCCTAAGAGCTGATGAAGGCTGGTGTGTCATCTGATTTTGTCATGGTTTCCTGACAACAAACCTCTTCCCTCTTCCTTGTAAGATTCCACTCACCGGGTAAACAGATCAGAGGATTAATACAGTTTTAGGTGTACATGTTAGATAGGTTAGTTGTTTTACATTTACATTTAACAGTTTGATGAACTGTGAATGAATTGCAAAAAAGGATGAGGAAACGGCTTTTTGACAGATACAACAAGATGAATAATGAGAGAAGACAAAAGATAGAACAAGCTTATACGTCCTTTGTGGCTCACTGACTGTTGTGTAAGCAAACATTATACATGGAGGTGATGGGCAGCAATGTGTAAAGAATGTGGGAAAGGAGCATCATATACAATAGATGCCTACCCACCACCACCCCTCCTGTGCTTCCTCAGTGTCTTACTCTCTCTCTCCCACCCCACCCCGAACACACACACACACACACACACATACTTTCTCATTTCTGTTCTCTTCAGCTCTTGGTGTTTGTCTTAAAGCTAAATGAGGTATTGTCACCTCTGAAAGACAAGTGTCAGATAGCAGATTCAGGGGAGCTCCTAGCTCTCCAAGAGTTTCAGGCTATGGGTTACTCTTTCTTTCCTCTGATGCTGTTTAGGAACCTGTTTATCTGCTTTTCCCAATATTGCAGTGCAGCCAGTGGGTACATTCATTTCCGTGGTTCAACACTAATGGTCAACTATTCTGCTGTCTGTGTCTTCACTGCAGATCTGATGATTGTCCAATTACAATTGTTACACAAGGTATCTGGACAGTGAATTTTATGCGGTAATACTTTATGTGTATGAGTGAACAACAACAACAACAACACACACATGTACTGTACTGTACTTGCACTCTCAGCACCCACTTCTTGTTAAGCCTTTATTTTGTTCTGGGTGGTATTGTTTTATCGCCTTATTCATTTTTGTACCCTGCACTACTGAAAGTGATTCTGGAAAGAGTTTGGGATTAATTGACACCGTGCTGTGTGGATCTTTGACAAGCACAGGCAAGTGCTACTAACGTTTAAGGTTTGTCAGGCCTCTGGACCCTCCATGCACTACAGGGCCCAAGAGGGCTGACAAACCTTAAACATTAGTAGCGGAAATACAGTTTTCAATGGAAATTAGAATTGTTGGCTTGGTGCCTCAACAGACTAACTAAACAACTAAAATTTAACAAAGGTGCTGACAGCACACAGCAAAAGCACGAAGAAATCACAGCACGCTGGTCTTAAAAATTTACTTTGAGTGGACTTGACAAGGCAACGGCAAAACATGTTGTTCACCAACATGAAATAATAATAATAATAATAATTTTAAAAACAGAAACGGCAGGGAACAGTGTGAGGGGAGCCTACAATTGTCTCTCCTAACAGACTGGGTGGCTGTGAGTCAGATGTGACAGCCGCAGCACAGGGGGTCCACAAGGTATAGTGCTCTCCCCCTTCCTCCGTACGCTGTACACACCTGACCACAAACACTTGCCACCTTCAGAATTTCTCTGAAGGACACAGCCATTATTGGCTCTGTAGCAAAGGGGAATGATGGGTAATATAGGGAGGTCAATGCCAACTTTGTCAAATAGTGTGATAAGAACTATCCTCAGATGAACACCAGTAAGACAAAACAGGTGGCTGTTGAATTTCGCTACAGTGTGACATCACCAGTTGTGGTGACCATTCAGGGAGTGGACATTGAAATTGTATTAGTCTGCAGATACTTAGGTGTCCATCTCAACGATTAACCTGGACTGGTCACACAACACACATGCCCTCTGGAAGAGGGGCCAAAGTCATCTTCACTTACTGAAGAGACTTAAATCCTATGGTGTGTTCAGAGCACTGCTAAAGGCTTTTTATGACTCACTACTGGTGCACAGCAAAAAGTCCAATGTTGAATAGGCTCCCACAGAGTTGATTTTAACATTTTTGAAGGTTTATACAGCTCCACACTCTTTAGAGTTTGGACACTTTGGACACTTTCAAAATGTGAAATAACCCAGACTCTGGACACCATTTAACGGGTTAAAGTTACACTTTGAGAGTTAAGAGTGTTGAAATTTCAGGGTTGAAAATTTGCGAGTTATTTTAATAAGCTGATCAGGAATGCTGGCTGTGAAAGTCACGAATTACATTTACTCAAGTTACTGTAATTGAGTAGTTTTTATGAGTACTTTGTAATTTTCTAAGTAGTTTTTGAAATAGGTTATTTTACTTTTACTGAAGCCACTTACTTTTAAGCCAAGTATTTTATTTTACTACATTGGAAGCTACCCACATTACTTTTTTAAAATGTACTCAAGTACATTTTCCGATGGGTACTTTTACTTTTACTTGAGTAGGATTTAAGCAAAGTAAAGATACTTTTACCTAATTACAACTTTTTGGTACTTTTTCCACCTCTGGGGGCCAGTACCGGTTCTTCAGAGCAATGCCATAGATAGAACAACCATTTGCAGTGCTTCAAAGAAGCATTGAGTCAACAGTTCTTTAAAGAACCATTGGATGCCCATATGGCACAACATAACCCATATAACTTTATGATCTGAGGCTCTGAAAAACCATTTCAAATGTGAAGTACCTTTTACATACACACTAAAAAATACAAGTTCTTTAAATCTCTGGATGGTTCCATGGAGAGTGAAGGTTCTTCTATGGCATCGATGAACTGGTACTGGCCCCATTGTTTTTTAGAGTGTGGAGTCTGTTGAAGTGTTGGAGTGGAGAGGAGGACGTTGGGCAAGCTGGCATCGGTTTGGTCACTTACTGCCCCCACCCAGTGATGCAGGCAGCAGTTCCTTTAGTAACAGACTGCTCCATCCATCATGTTACATTACATTACATTGCATTTGGCAGACGCTTTTATCCAAAGCGACTCACAAAAAGGAGGACATAAGCTGACAGAGGTGTAAAGGGACACTGAGTAAGCAGGCATCCTTTATACATACAGGAAGGTGCATACACATTTATACATACAGGGAGGTGCTGACTAAGTCTCCCGGAGCAGGGACACTACAGACATACATACTCCCACATGGGGACAGAGAAAGAGAAAGTTGGTTTAGCGATTGTTAGTTTTGTTAGGAAGGGAAGCATTCTCTGAAGAGGAGGGTTTTTACAAGCTTTTTTAAAGGTAGGGAGGGATGTAGTTGTTCTTGTCGCAACTGGTAGGTTGTTCCACCATTCGGCGACAACCACAGAGAAAAGTTCAGAGTGACCTCGCTTTGTGAGAGGCGAGAGTACAGATAGACGATTTGTGTGAGCGGATCACAGCGCTCTGGAGGGGACATGAGCCTTTAATAGGACGTTGAGATAAGCGGGGGCGGAACCTGAAATGACTTTGTAGGCTAGTGTCAGAACCTTATGTTTAATTTTGGCAGCTACCGGCAGCCAGTGCAGGTCGCTGAAGAGTGGGGTGACATGTGTCCTTTTGGGTTGGTTGAAAACCAGTCGCGCTGCAGCGTTCTGGACTATTTGCAATGGTTTGATCGCACAGGTAGGTAGACCGACATGTAAGAAAGAATGCTTAGCAGGTCATTCATTCTGTCGGCCATCGGCCTGTACAATACCACTGTTGCAAAGCACTGTACTGTTATGCATTAGGCCTTTTGTGACCATGTGTATTATGTGCAATATTCACTGCATTGGTATATGATTTAGTCATATTTATGGTTTCACAGTTTTGGTACAGTCATGGGGAATGGTGTAAAAAAGGACAAAGTCTCACAACATAATTAATGCATTGTGTGTTTTATTTAGATAGGACTACTATGAAACAGCAGTCAACATACACTTGAAACAATACAGTCATCCTAAAGACATGAGTATCAAGAGGCAAACTGAAGATACTGAAGCAGCAGTGTCATGTGATATCAAAAATCACTCAAAAACAACCTATTGTCAGGATCACAGTACACCTCAAAGACACCCCACAAATCATCCAAAGGAGGCTCTTTACTTTGGGGTATGTTTTGTAGTTGTTTTGCATTTGTGTAATACATTTCTCCTTCTGACCAATTCACTTAACGATCTGGGCCACATTTGTGTTTACATATTAAGTAAAGTTACATCGATCATCAATTTAGAGCTAGTTTGACATGCAAACCATAATCCGGCAGGTATCCAAAGAAAACGGATTCATCCAAACAAAAGCAGCAGAAGAGATGCAATGACAAAAGATTCCAGTTTAATAAAACAAACTCCAATTTCAAGATCTTACTTATTTGAACAGGGCATCATAAACAAACAATTGATGTTCAAATACTCTTTGGAGCCCACTTTGGGATTTTTTGACAACTACTTAAGAGATATACTCAAAAGAAAGATGCAATAAAGCTGCAATTTTACCATAACTAAAATGTGGGCTCCAAATTATATGAGGCCAATGATCGTTCAATTTTTGTATAAGATTTTAAGACAATACTTAACATTGAATATCAGAAAGCAAAACTGCTACAGTGTCCAACAAGAGGAATGTCTAAGAACAGAAAACCGATTCATCCACTTTCATGACTATCAAAATAATTGGTTCCTCTTCTTTCAGGTCCTGGGTTTCTAAAGCAAAAAAGAAAAAAATACTAGAATTTAATTAAATGCAATTTCACTGTTGACAGTGGTCTTGTTTACAACTGATGTCACCAGAGTAGTTTTGTATGCCTGCTCAAAATCTTTAGCAAATCTGGATTATTCTGTCTGGTATTCTTTTGTCAAGACCTTTAAAAAACGAAAGTTATATTTACAACTCATTTTGCCATCCTGCCTCTCATAAGCAACCCATGAACCATTCCATGCTCACTGAGACAACAATGGCTCCCAGGCAACTCTCATTAACCTTTGGTCAGGTTCTTCAGTCATTATCATTACTGTTCTAGAGAACGAGCAAGCTCTGTCATGATTTGCGTAATTACCTGTCCACTGTAAATGTCGGACATGCTCTTGGCCTGACCCTTTGCCTGACCCAAGTGCTCTACAACTTGTGCCATATAACTTCCAGTGGAAAATACTTGTGAGGTTTAAAGTACGGTTCAGTGAAATTACGGACTGGCTGTTTTTGGACTGATTTTTTTAGCGTCCATCATATCTGTTAAAGCACCCATGTCATGGTGTCATTGTACTTTAGCCATACACATGGGCTACATGTGCCTAAATATTGCAGGAACAGTATTCCCAGGCATGCTCAGGTGTACTCCAGCATCCTAATGAAATTAAATGAAAATGCATTATGCATTATCAGGGGTCTCTCTTGAATAGTGCCCTGATGGCACTGACATGTTCATTATCACAGATATTTACTTTTTAAACAAGATACTGGCAATTGTAGGTAATCCACAGTGTTTTGAGAAATGAACTCACTGTTTTGCAAATTGCGAGAATGATTTGAGAAATGTACCAAAGCTTGCCTGCCAGTATATTCCTGAGCACACACTCTGAAAGAGGATGCCATGTTATTGTTCCAGACGCTTTACATCACGTAATTTCTCGGCGCTTGTGATGGGATATGATACTGTTCATGCTGTTCTTAGCTCACAAAGGGCGCTGGTAATGCAACCCTCATCACGAGGAGTCATGCACTGAGGATGACTGAGGAGACATCTTAAGTGTTTTTTGTCTGTCTTATGGCGCCATTTTGTCTTCTCCTTTTACATACAGCAAAAGTCTCTATTTTAATGTGAGCATCATCATCCACCCTCACGCTCTTTCTTTTGTCTGTGCTGAGTGGATATAAATATAGCCTGCATTGTAACACATTTAAAGAGCTGTAAACCTTGAACTGCTGGTGTTTTAGACACACCATATGACATTTGTTACAAATTTTTTTAAAGCAGTAATTGCTTGTAAGAGCAAGAACAACTAAGTTCTGATGTTATCTTTAAATATATTTTTAAGTTGTATAGTGACATGAAGGACAAACATGTTTGAAAAAGCTACCTAGGCACATGCTATGCACATACTCCCCATGTGCTATGCACATACTGTCCTAATAAGACTTCTTAACAAACAAACAGCACCCAGTGCTATTATGCTGACACTGTACACAACGAAATCCACTCTGCATTTAACCCATCACATACGTGAGCAAGGGGCAGCCATGAGGGGACGGTACCTTGCTAAGGGTACCCCAGTGGCACTACTGCCAGTCCGTGGATTCAGTGATCCAGCGGACACAGGCCCAACACCCTAACCACCGGGCCACCACTGTTACTGTACATTTTTGTAAAGTTGTAAAGTAAAGTTTGTAAAGTTTTTGTAAAGTTCGCCTGCCACTGTATTGTGACATGGTCATATAGCAGACTTTTTCCCTTATTCAGAGCAATGTACATTGAATAAATACAGGAGCAAAGTGGGGTTAGGGGGCATAATGGTGAAAGACTCTTGGATTTCACTTGCAACCATCATGGTGATCTGTCCGCTTGTCCTGATCACTGATCCCTAGAGCACCACTCCCTAGACCACCACTTTATGTTGTTTAAATCATTCAACAGTACAACTACAGTGTAAATTGCACTGGCATATATCGTCTTGTACAACCAAACTCATGCCCTTACAGTTGTTAGCACCTTATGCTAGCTGTCGAGCTAAGAGAAAGCTGTACCAATAACTACTATACTCACTTAGTTTCTGGTTAATCAACGCTCCGCTTTCCTCGATAGATCACTGCAATAGGAAAGAGAAAGGTACACTTGTAAGTGACGCATCAGGAGCCTATCTTTAGCACTTATATATAGTTTTCAGAATCTGTCTCTTCCATGTATGAATTACAGTTTTTCTCAGTCACTTTGGTACATTTCTTAGTTTAGAGTTGAATTTTCAAAACTATTTGTTCAATCTTCACATCATTGTGTCACTTGTGGACATCAAAAAGGCTGTTTCTCATTTTTTTAAGCACGTTGCAAATGCTTTGGTACATCTCTGCAGATGATTATGTGCAATTCTGTATTATTCCCTACATTATCAATAGCTTATGTCATGTTGATGAAAATGCATTATCAGGGGTCTCTCTTGAATAGTCATACCCCCCCCCACACACACACACACACAACATTTAGGCATTAGTTCTTTAAGTCTTTGCATGAAAAATGGTTGAACAAGTTGACATAATATGCCAAGCATTTGATCAACTAATGATCAACTAGTTTTCTGAAATAGCAAATAGCTCAAAGGTGAGATGGAAAGAGATGGAAAGTACATGATCACAAGCCATATACACAGATGACCCCTCTGGCTGCCACAAAGGCAGCATGCAATGACATCACAGCAGATACCTGTAGAGGCTGGATAAGACACTCTAAAAGACTCTTTCCGCACTGCACCGCAAGAGAAGATATTCATTGCAATGTTGATGAGAACATGTGTCCCAATAGACTGGAACGTCAGATGGTGTAGGAAGACTGCATTGCACTGTAATTCCTACAGCACTGCATGCACTATGCAGTTTTCCTTAAGGAGATTGTCTTATGTTTACATTTCTACTTTTTTAACTTTGTTTTTTTTTCTTTCTGCTATGCAGTGCTGTCTTTTCCCTACTATATTGCAATGACATGGATCAGAACATCCCTATTGACAACATGACTAAGAAATTTGACTCTCTGTGCATAATAGCACAAGGACTTGCCATTCTGATGGCACTGACATGTTCATTATCACAGATATTTACTTTTGAAAAAATGAACTAAGGATTTTAAACAAGATACTGGCTTTTGTAGGTAATCCCCAGTGTTTTGCTGTTTGTACGAACTGTTTTGAGAGATGAACTCACTGTTTTGCAAACTGCGAGAATGATTTGAGAAATGTACCAAAGCGACTAATAAAAACTGTAATAGTGTATACATTTCATGTCTCTTCATGTACAAATGTAATAGTACATAGTAGCGTATCATAGTCACTTACCCATTCCTAGAGTATTTCCTGAGCATGACACTGCAAAGAAACACAATACAGGGGGTTAAAACTGAGTGTCAATTTATGGAGGCAATATTGTATTTGTAAATGTAGTTACACTACAATCTTCAGTTGTCTAAATTGAATGTCTTTTACGTGTACACAGATTTCAGCTGTAGTTTATCATACATCTCTGCTCCAACTGTATAGAATTGTGTTGAATGAGAATTCACAATATCTAAACACACACAGGTCATTTCCACTGTTACAAACTCTAAGTCAGTAGTTTGGCTCACTGTGAGCAAAGAGAGCACTGGGAAAAGCAGTGCTGAAACCTCTGCTCTGCTGCTACTATTTTAAAAATAACCTTCTTTGTAGACCTTGTGTCTCCTTTTTCAGCGTTGCAAGCTACTCTCACTTTACCCTTACAAAAACTCAACATGACAAACTACTCTACCCAGCCAAATGACCTCACGTGAACCCCCCCTCCCCCTTTACCTGAGTACATCCTTCTGGGGCAGAAGCTGATCTTGTTGCCGTCCTGGGCGAGGGGGGCCACCACCACCGTGTACACCTCGCCACAGATGATCTCCGACACGTCGCAGTAGTTGGAGCCCATGGGAGGGGAGCAGGTGTAGTTGGAGCTGGTGCCATACAGGTCGGCCACGTGGTTGTGCAAGCTGCCGGAGGAACGCCAGTACACTCGCAGCGTGTTGTTGACCATGCGGTACAGCTTCACGCTCGAGGGGCAGCACGGTTCTAAAACACAAACAAACAAACAAACAAACAAACAAACAATGAGGTTTAATGAGTTAAAAAAAAATGTTCCATGACTCATAATGTGTTTCTTTTTTGTTCATGTGATAGGATCCATTTGGTATTTACAAAATATACCGTTTTTTTTTCTTTTGAGAAACCAAAATGACTTTTTGGTGCTAAATCTGCTCCATTACTAACTATGAATGACTGAATGAATGAATGACCAAACAGGTGCTTACGGTTTTGCCTGTTGCACAAAGGCTGTGCACTTACTAGAGGAGAAACCATGGTAGTTGCAGTCTCTCTTGTGCCCGGTTTTGCTGATGGCTTCAAGGGTGACCGTGTAGTTGGTACCACAGGTAATGCATCCCATAACGCACTGCGTGCTCATAGTGTGGCACTTGGCGTGGCCTTTGGAGGAGGTGAGGGAGGTGATGTAGGAGCGAGCCCCTGTGGCCGGGGACCATGTGACCCGGGACATCGCCTGGGTCGTCTGCTCCACCATCAGCGTGTCAGGACAACAGGGCTCTGGACAGACAGACAGACAGACAGACAGACAGACAGACAGATAGATAGATAGATAGATAGATAGATAGATAGATAGATAGATAGACAGACAGACAGACAGGCAGGCAGATAGATAGATAGATAGATAGATAGATAGATAGATAGATAGATAGATAGATAGATAGATAGATAGATAGATAGATAGATAGATAGATAGATGTGGAGAAAGTGAAAACAGCAGCAGTGATTACAACTATTATTCTTATTAAAATCTTGGATATATTTGTAAGTGCAGTTCCCTGCCTATACAGTTATCAGTAGCATCTTGCTGTATTCTTCGATGATCCAAAACACAGTCTCCTCATGTCATACAACTGTCTGAATCGTGAAGTCAGATCACCTATTCTGTTCTGATTGGTCAAAACAGTTGACCTGCGACAAGCTAAAACAAGTCAAGTAGACTGAAAACGTACTTTAGCATAGGCAATCTCATGCTTTAGGCAAACTTTGTGTTCTTGGTTTAGGGGTGAAAAAGGCTATGCTGTTAAAGGGCTGTAGTACAAGGTCACATCTCCTTGTCCTGAACAAATAGTGAGAAAAATGGCTATTGGGGAACAGGGTTCCTTTGGCATGTAACGTTTTGTAACTTTTTGTAAGTTCCCATAATGTTAAACACAAAAGTTATCACATACTAAAGACAGGGGAAAACAACAGAGAAGCACCAACAATCGATCCCCTTTAGGATTGTCTGATTGGTGTGCTGTGCACTTGCTGAAGAACTGATAGATGAAACTGTGCATCCTTCACCATGGGATTCCTCTCTAAGACAGAACCTGTGCACATTGCTCACGCACGCTCCATGCATGCAGCTGAACACACCTGCTCAAAGGCTGCGCCACGCTTTTATTGTACCTGAGGCATATGATATGTGCATCAGACATGCTTAACAAGTGCTCCCAGGTGGTTTCATGGCCCATGCTACAGCTTTTATGTGTTCTCTGTTATTGTCACATATTCACTGTAGACATATTTGGTTTCTTGTTGCATGCAATGTAACGGGATCCTTTTTTGTTATTGTCGTTAACCAGGACTATGGTAGAGACTAACACGTGTGAAAACTACATTATGGAGTGCCCAGCTCTACAGTATATGCATGGTTGTGACCATGTGTTTAAAGTGACATGACAGTGAAAGTGCATCTGTGAGTGTATGTATTTGCATTTTGTCTCCAATTGTTTTGTTTATAAAGCTTCCTTTAAGTCTGCTTAAGGGGTACCATTTCCTTATGTTATATGTATGTAAGTAAGTGCATACCTATTTACAGTACTTGCGAATGGCTGGACTGACTGTGTCTAGGTGTATGTATGTGTCTGTATGTGTTTGTGCCTGTGTGTGTGTGTGTGTATCTGTGTGTGTATGTGTACGTGTCTGTGTGTGTGTGTGTGTGCATATGTGTATGTATGTGTGTATGCATGTGTGTGCATGTGTGCGCACACGTGTGCCTACCTGTCTCCAGTGTCTGAGAGTAGCTAGGCAAACTGCGGGCCGCAGCTGTCATGGCGTAGGCGCTGACCTCGTAGGTGGTGCCGCAGGGCAGGTCAGTGATGTCGCACGACGTGCCATCATTGGAATGACACTGGTGCGAGTCTGTGCGTCCCGTCGCACTCACTGTGTAGTTGGCCATCGTGTTCTCCGCGGTCCAGTGGACCCGCACGCGTGACACTCCCAGCTGGGTGATGTTGACAATCTCTGGGGCACAGGGGGCTGATGAGAAAGAGAGAGAGAGAGAGAGAGAGAGGGGACAGCTTTAAGTCAAGTAGGTTTTTTATTGTCATTTTAGGCATATTCGTGGTACATGGTGAGATTAAACAACGTTTCACTGGAAACAGCTGGCCAGAGACAGCTGGTGAGCCATGGAAAAAAATCACAGCACATGGACTACACCTGTAAGTCCATGATAACATGTGGGGAACAGAACACATGGAGAATACTGTGGTTTTGAAACCATCACAAAACATTAAGACACCTGCTTTTAAAAACATGGTAACATGTGTGTGTATATGCACGTATGTGCAGGCATGTGTGTGTGTGCGTGTGTCCGTGCCTGTGTGTGTGTGTGTGTCCCTGTGTCTGTGTGTGTGTGTGTGTGTGTGTGTGTGTGTGTGAGGTATGGTGTGTGTGTGTGTGTGCAAGGGTTTTTGTGCATACGTGTGTGTGTGTGTGTCACCTGTCTCCTGTTGATGTGGTCTGCATGTGTTGTTGCAGCCTCTGATCTCGCTGCAGGGTCTGACCACTACACTGTAGCGCCTGTTGCAGCTTAGGTCCGAGAGCGCACACACTGGCGCGGTGTCGTTGCACTGGATTATCGGATCTGTTTGGTCGGCTGCAGTGGTCTCATAGAGCTCCGCCCCCCGCACTGCTGACCACCTGATTTCCAGTGTTTCCGTGGAGATCAGGGACACAAACACATCTTCTGGACAACAAGGAACTGGAGTGCAGGTTTAAGGGGAAAGAGAGGGATAAATAGTTCATTAAAAACATATTAACATTGATACATTACAAATATACATTTTAGGAACTATGGCCTATAGGTTTCCTGTGGCTTGAAACCGCTTTGTCATATTGAGCATAAATACAAAAATAACCTTTAAGGTTATATGCAGCATCAATAACAACTCTGTCCTTGTGTCATACAGTAAATGTATGAAAAAAAGTGCTCAAATGAAGTACACTGTATTTTGTGCCATGTTAAAAAAAACATAGTTTCACATTTTTACTCCACAGCTGAATCACACCTTAACAATTTGACTGCAGTACAGTGTATCATATAGCACATTGTATGTTGTGCAGCAAGCAACCGTATATGTTGTAGGTGCACGCAAAATGCACAACTTGTGTCACACTGTATGTTATATGCGTCACACTGTGTGGATCTGAGCCTGTGTCCAGTGTGCTATGGGAAGCAGTGCAACAGGTATGCCTTCCTAACAAAACTGACATAACTAATAATCACTAAACCAACTCTCTCTTTCTCTGTCCCCATGTGGGGAGTATGTGTGTCTGTAGTGTCCCTGCTCCGGGAAACTTATTCAGGCACCTGCTTACTCTGTGTTCCTTTACACCTCTGTCAGCTTATGTCCTCCTTTTTGTAAGTCGCTTTGGATAAAAGCGGCTGCCAAATGCAATGCAATGCAATACAATGTAATGTACTGTAATGTACGCATACTTGTGGTGTAGTTGAGCACAGGGCCTGGAAGGCTGGCGCTGGCCTGGTTGTAGGCGAAGACGGTCGGGAAGAAGGTGAAGCCGCAGAGGCAGCTGAAGGCGCAGACGGTTTCCGTGGTGTTGCAGCGCTCCTCTGAGCCGTCGTCGCGCTTCACGTAGGCGATGTAGTAGTCGGCGAAGTCGACCGCAGTCCACATGACGGAGCATTTGCCGGCCTCAGCCTCCTCCACCCAGACCGACTCAGGTGGGCATGGGTCTGCGAAGGGAGACATCATGAAATTGGTGAGCATGACTGTTTGTGTGTGTGTGTGTGTGTGTGTGTGTGTGTGTGTGTGTGTGTGTGTGTGTGTGTGTGTGAATGCATATCAGTGTGTCACCATTCTGAATACAATACTGGCCCAGTAAAACATCATCCAGCTGACGCATTGTGGGATACGTACAGGTGATGAACTCCTCAGGGTCAGATGGGCTGCTGGGGCCACCATCGTTCTCAGCGGTAACAGTGACGGTGAGATTCTGGCCACAGGAAAGTTGGGAGATGACACAGTAGTTCTGGTCATAGCTGCTGCAGTTCTGCTCAGAAGAGGTGCGGGCCAAGTACTGGTCAGCACCATGGACATCCGACCAGGTCACAGTCATGCCCATGGTTCGAGGTGAAAAGGACAACATCACATCACCTGGACTGAGAGGCCCTGAGAGAGGTTGACAGAAGCAGAGAATGGTAGTTTAACCCTTTAAGTAGGTACGTCCATGTTGGGAAGAAGAATAATAGAGTCCATAAAATATCTGAAAATGTATAATATCATGTTGCAATAAAAAGCATTCTTTTAAACAATGTTCAAAAACTGACAACCTTAATGATAAATCAAGAGTCATTCCATTTTTGTTTTGTTCCATTTTTGTTTTGTTTTTTTAGTATCTTCATTTGACTATTACTTGCTTGTAGGCTTAGTTTTCTGGTTTAATCGAATGCACAATGGCATACACAGACTGACACAACAAGGGGCTATTTCTAGGTTGTCTTTTTTACGCTCCTTTTTATGATACTCTTGTCTCCTGTCATACATCTACTACATACATTGCCAAAGACCTTCTCCTGCTGCAGTTCTATTGAGATCAAATGAGCATTTTGCTGTCTCATCAAATCAAAGTTCTAGTTGGACTTGTAACTCACCACTTATCTTCATGGTAAAGAGATACTGTGCAACTCTGAGTGTTTTTTCTCAATGGAGCTACCCCTTAGTCGCTCCAGGTAAACGGCCACTCTCGTAAAAATTGACTGTTTGAATGATTCAGACTTTATCAAGCTTTGTGGGTGTGTGTGTGTGTGTGCGTGTGTGTGGGTGTGTGTGTGTATGTGTGTTTGTATGTGTGTGTGTGTGTGTGTGTGTGTGTGTGTGTGTGTGTGGCTATGTTCTTACGTGTGATCTGATACACAGTCTGTTGATCACCCATGTTGCCATCTGGGTCCCAGGCATTGCCCTTGATGGAGTATCTGGTGCCTGACTCCAGGTCGGAGAAGGTGTAGTTGGTGTTGGTGGTGTTGACTTTGACGCGCATGTCCGAGCCTTCCCTGATGATGCACAGGCTGTACAACACTGCATGCTCCACGGGCTCCCAGCTCACGAAGATGGTGTTGTTGCTGGGGGAGGTGGTGTTCATGTCAACAGCTTCAACCACTGAGTGAAATCAAACAGGAAAAACAAGGCAAATGTCAAGACCAACAGGAATGTTTCACTGAATAGCCACCGAGGCAACCACACACATGAACCAACTAAGTTTCCACAGGATAGGTTGGATCTTATGGATAAAACTATGTCATGTTCATGAAATAAACATTGATATACATAATATAAATAGTTGACATTAATGTTTTTAGAAAATGCCATAAAACTAAACATCATTGTTGGCAATAACATGCAACAGTGAAAAGTTATTGGGTGTGAAATGAAATCAATGATCTCCATCTTGGATTACATCAAGACGTCCCTGGGGACAGGAGACAACCTAGTTCTCAGGGTCTATCTTTCCTTATTGTGTGATGTCCAAAGCGCATCTGTGGATTAAGTTACCCTTGTTGGCCAATAAGGTGTTAGGCTTCCACCCCACAATGGACATGAGACATAATACGCTGCTTTCACATGAGGTCTAAAGTTGCTTATTCTTTATCACCCAGACAAAGTAGGAGGATTCATATTTGCCTTCGTGTATTATGATTTCAGGTAAAGCAAGGATAGAAGGAAGAACCATTAAGAATGTGATGCAGGCACCACAAGTAGCCTTTATGGAACATTTCGTACTAGGGAGAAAAAAATACATGAACTAGTTGTGATGATGAAGTGTTCAAATGGAGAGGTGAACACCCTACATATGGCCTAATCTAAAAGTACCTGTTCTGACAACAACAGGCATAGATGGCTGGCTTCTTCCTCCTGTGTTTTCAGATAGAACGTTCAAAGAGTATTCGGTGAATGGCTGCAGTCCAGTTACGGTGCCGGGCGAGCTGCTGACTGTAATCTCTTTGAAGAAGTTCCCGTCCAGGGTTTGAGCTCGAAGGATGTACTGGGTGGCTCCAGTCATCAGTGCAAACTCCACGGTGATGCTGTCGCTCTGTTTTGAGTAGGCGTGGTTGATGGTGGACACCTCGGGGGCTGCCAAATACACAAGCACACCACACAGGGGCGTAAAAACAAATCAGTTTCGGCTTCAAGGTCAACATTAATTGAGATAGCGAAATAAAACTCACCTGTAAGTGCCTCTGTCATTGCGCTGCTTAGCGAATTGTGGTTGTCCATAGCGTCCACGCGCATAATATACACGGTGTTTGCTTGAAGGGATCTCACGGAGCCCATCACGATATTTCCACCAAAAGTCGCGAAAACTGATCCTTCATGAGAATTCTTCGGGGTGGCTGTGACTTTGTAAGAGTTTGCTCCAGGGTACCCACTCCAGCGAACAGTCACACTTCTCGACGTGACCGTAAACACTGATACAGTTATTTCTAAAAGCGAATACACTTAAGTTACGATTTTACCAAGACAAGCTTCTTACTCATTTGTTGACGAAAATAATCAGCCAATATAATAATAATAGGCCAATAACGATAATAATAATAATACTAACAATAATAATAGTAATAATAGTAGTAGTAGTAGTAGTAATAATAATAATAATAATAATAATAATAATAATAATAATAATAATAATAATAATAACAATAATAATAATAATAATAATTCGCCTACCATTCTGGGCTGCACATATCTGTAAATGAAACAGTCAACAATTTTAACAGTCGCTCTAAATATGCTATATAATGTTAACATGCTGTGTTTCTTTGCTGGTATTCATATTGAACCGACTGTCCATTTTGCTAATTACTACAGCGTGTGAAATCTTCATCTGTCACCACAGACATGAAAATTGACTCTTTCTTAAATGGATTTAAATTTCAAGTTTAAATTTGCATAAGCTACAACACTATGTAAAAAATGTCAAAAATGCATTAGCCTATGAAAAAAAAAACTTTCACTTAGGCTACTTAAGTTCTACAAAATAAGAAGACCTTTCCACAAAGATTTTTTCCTGAAAACCTGCCATGAATCACTAATATCAAATGACATTCTTACCTTACACAGTCCGATACTTAACAACATATATTTCAGCAGTCTAAAATATTTCGGATCCATGGTTCAAATTTCCTGACGACTGGCTGCCTTGAGCAAGGGAGTTTGCTTCAGCTGATATTTCTTCGGTATGATGAGTTTGGTTTAGCCCTTTCCGTTTTCTTTTCCCTTTTTTTTAATACCCAACAGGTATTTTATTGTTCAACGAATACCGAATTCCCATACGTGACCCCTCCCTCTGGCGATGATGGAGTGGACCTATCAGCGCCAGAGGCGGTTAGCACCTTGTGTGCAGGTGTACCAGCATTCACAGTGTGAGAAAGAATGCGGTCACAATGTATTCTGTCTGTAAAACTTCAAGGGAAACCTTCTGTGCCCAAATATCCTCTTATTTGCATTAAACCATACACTTTTACCTTCAAACCGAGGATCATTGATGAAATATTACTGCCATTGGAAAATGTTTATGCTACGCATTTCATAATGTCACTGATTTTTCCATGTCAGTATTTTCCCCTATTTTCCCTATTATATATTATATACATCTCCCCATTCCTGCTTTCCGTTGGTGATATATTCTCTACTTTATGTTTCTACTCTTTCATTTCTTAACTCTGTAGTCCTGCCCACTGCTGAAAGTCTAGCTGACGCTCTTAAACTGTTGACTGTTTTTCAACATCAGTTGATGGCCAAAAAAGATTTTAAAAGGGTGTGAAACCAACAAGGTGGAAACCTGTCCTTTTCTTGAGTAAATCAGGCATGGTGCTGTGCGAAAAAAGTCACATATCAATTTACAGAAAACAAATGAAAGTCTGAAAAGGATTTGAGAGTCATCCACAGTGCTTCTTTCAAGAATTTTGCAGACTAGGTTGGGCAAGGTCTGCAGACTGAGAACTGAGCACAGTGGGTTGTGGGTGAAATGTTTTTTTTTATGTTAATGGTGTACTATTATTAGGAATGGGGTGTTTGTTATGTTAGTAGTGTATTATTATGAATGAGATGTTTTTTTTTCATGTATGGGGCAGCAGTTTGTAGTTCATGGGTTTTCCTAGATTAAATAATGAAAAATGTATTATACTACTAATGTCATCACCATAACACCATAATAACTTGTTACTAATGCCACATCCTGCCAATAGGCTTGCCCACATTAACTGATGTGTTATATAACTAATATGTTCACATGTTCTGTCAGCAAAAAAAAAAAAACTGGGGATGCACTGTGCTGTACAAAATCAGCCTGATGTCTCGCCTGCACAGTAAATCTATGGATCAAATTTGCACTTTGAGTGCGCTTTGCAGGTGACACGGTGTGACTAATTAAGACATCAGATGACTCTAAGAGCAACATGGGTGTTATAATTTCAGTGAGTGGTACCTAGGCTCCCTGAGTTGTGGATGAGAGGAGGCCAGGTGATGGGGACTGGTGTGCTGTGAGCCTGCTCATGTTCTTTATGTTGCTCTGGGAACTCGAGGCCTTTCTGCGGGACAGTAGGTCACACCGCCACGGCGTCTCGGGGGGGATATCCATGCGGCATGTGAGCATATGATTCAGTCCCTCTCTCTTTCTCTCTCCCTCTCTCTCTCACTCACACAGACACAGACACAGACACACACACACACACACACACACACACACACACACATTAGGGCCATTGTGTTCCATTAGTCAGGGAGGGTCTGAACAACCCCCAGATAGGGTTTCCTCAGCAATGGGGGCTTTTGTCTGTTTATTAGGCCTGTAGTAAACAAAGAGGCATCAAAGATAAGCGGTGACTTTGACAAGGCATGGGTTTGCCTCACTGGTTACATGACCCACACAATTGTAACATCTTGGCTGTCATGTCCATTTTACCAAGTTCTCTTATACCTCGGTCTCCAAAATTAAAAAAAAAAAAGGAGCACAATTTCCACATGCTTTTGATCTGAACTGACAGTTCGCTTGAAGTCATTGGAGACCATTAGAGACAAATAAAGCCCTCTCAATGGAAGGGGCCATAGTGGGGCCCAGTGCCAGCTGATTAGTTTGACGGATTATACAACTCTACCACCTGATCTTTGTCAGATAAGTTCCACAATGTAGCCCAGTATCCTTGATATCACTGTTGCCCATGAATGGTAGGACGAGGGCCAGGGAGTTGACTGGACCTCAGAGCCAACAATGAGTCTCACCTTCAATTCCCAGATGACTTACAACCGGTGAATGGCTCTTCCTTAGCAAGAACGGGAGTGGCACAAGAGAGGACAGCGTCACTCAGGGGCAAAAATGGGATGAAAATTGGGGCTGTGACTAATTTACAAGAAAGGGAAAAATAAGGGCACAGGTTAAATGATATCCTTATCAAACAAAATCAGGCTTTAGTCAGAAACTGTGCTCGCTAAACGTGATATGAAACATGTGTTTCCTGACAATACTCTGTGCCAGGCTACTTTGTCTTTTTCACGTACATTGTAAATACTGTCTTTGCTGAAGATCACCAAAAGCGATAAAGTAGACATGTAAACACTGGGTCATGTGCCTTGCTTTAACTGCAATCAGTGTACACACATGTACAGTCATTGGCTTATATATAAATATCCATTAAAGATTTTCCATTGCATGGATCTCTGTGCAGTCCAGTGTAACTGTACATAATTCTACACACTCATTATGCGTGAGTGCACTTAACTTTGTGTTCTTTTATGTGTTACTTCCTAATGTGTATTTCTATTACAGTTTTTCTGAATTGCCAAAGCACAAAAACCAATTGGCTGGCCCAATTGCCCAATTGCTTAAGCTATTTCTCACAACTGCTCACTCTTTTGTCAATACCTTAAACCATGCTACATAGTAAAATGCAAAACTCTAAACACATTCTCATTGTCAAAACACACTTTGCAGTGTAGGACACATGTGATTCAAAATGTTGAACATTCTTATCCCCATTTGATCATCAATAAAGCACACATGGCAGTAGGTAAGCACAATGAGTCAAAACTTTATTACTTCATTTCAAATGACCTGACACCACCAATGTAAGCCAATTGGGAGCCACAAGAAGGTTGCAGCTTGAAAATGGCTGCCAATCAGAGACAAGAGAGTGAAGGACATATCGAGGAAGAGGAGGTAGAGGAAGAACAATAGGAAGAGTGATTTTTTTCTGCTAACCAAATTAGAGTCACCATTATAGATCACGTTCTTCGTCCATGGGTTGATGGCGATCTATGAAATTTCTTAGAGGCCATGAAATTGGCCTGTGCCATAGGCCAGGAACAGTGTCCAGGATAGATATGATACATCAGGGCATTCTTTCCCTGTTACCTGGCAAGGGACATCATTGCTTGTAATGTGGATGAGGTGCTGTGGCCTGACCAAACCCAAAGGCATGATAAAGCCCAGTGATCTCTTGCTTGCAGCACTGTATACAGCACTTGTAGTTTTCATTTGTACTGCATTCCCAAAATATATTTTTGTTCGAAGTATTTTAGCAAGTAATCTAATATTACCACTTAATTTTAGTCTATGTACAATACATATGCATCCGAATTGTGCTATTTTTCAGTTGAAAATGCATTTTCAGGCCTATAAAAAACAACTTATGCTATTATACACATCTGAACGTTGTGCTTTTCATTTTTTGGTGTAGTGTTTACTAACTGCTTCATTGTAATTTCATTTTGACAATTGTGTTAATTTTTTGAGAACAGAGTTTGCTTTTGCAACAAGAGTCAGGAGTTTTGGGAAATGCAGGTGAGCAATTGGAGTTTGTGTTTACAGTTTTGAGAAAATGGGGCAAGTTTTCAAAAATTGAGTTTTAGCATTTGTGAAAAACTGTAATATGTATCATAGTCATTTCTGAACCACAGCCAATAACAGACAGTTTTCTTCCTTTTTTTAAGTTCCTTCTGGTCATTCTTTGGAGGCCAAGAAACACGGAAATTAACCGGTTGTGATCTCAGTTTTCTACTAAAGTTTCAAGTGTATAAATGTCACACAATGGAATCAGCAGCAGTTTCACCTGGAGCTGCCAGGTGTGAGTGCTGTACTCCTGGCCAGGCCAAATCCAGACCATGTGCTCTGGCTCAGTTTCCACTTTGGGACTGGGCAGAGCCAGATCGCGGTGTATCAAGATAGCAGTGGGGGGGTGGTGGTGGTGGGGAGAAACCTCACAGGGAAAACGTACTGCCTGGCCTGGAGTTGTACAGTGCTAATCAGAATCAGCTGATTTCCGAAAATGGTTGGAAGAAATATACGGTTTGGCCTTCGAGGGCAGATTACTCACTTTGGCGGGCTAATTCCTGAGCTATTTCGTCCACCTGTGCTCACTTCCTCCTCTTTATGTGACTGTCATCCGCAAGGATCCATGCCTTGAGCAGCACACATCGGGTTACAGTGTCTGCTTTGCCACAGCACAGACAAGCTAGCTATGCGAGACATTGCCAGAACGGATCCAATTAATTTGTACCATCATCATCTGCAGGCTATGATTAAGGCAGGAAGGCTGTCAACAACGTTGAAAGTGTGGGTGTATGTATTTCTGTATACGGACGGTCTGTTATGTAACCATTTAGGTGTTTCATCTAAAAAAATAATCTCAAATTAAAAGAAAAAAACACAGAATTTGGATCATAGTTTTAGATAGATCATAGTTCAAACCATCATATGTTACACTTTATACTTTTTTATTAATCTTTTATTGAATTCAGTATTTAATCTCAGAAACCACTGGGAAATTGTTAATGAAAACACCCCAAGGTCTAGTTATTTTCCTCCATTGTTACATAGTGTCACACCGATATTCTTCCTTTATTCGGTGTAGCTGGTACAGTCACTGGAGATCTTTGCTTTTAAGAATGAGGAACTGGATATCAACAGATGTAAAAATAATAATAATTAAAAAAAACAACAAAAAAGTAAAATGAAAATTTTTAGCTCTGTGTGGATGCAGCACAGTCACTGCCATTGGCTCTCAGTGAAATGTCAGGTATGGTTGTGGACGTACAGCAGCCGTGGGGGTACTGGAGGGGGGCCATATCTGTAGTTAGTCGTGTGTTACGTCTGTGTCCCGCCCAGCACTTTCTGAAAGTGTTTAGGGAGTAAGAACAGTAAGTACAACGGGAGTCCGTGTTGAGATAGTAGCGACTCTCGACCCCTCAGGACAAAAAAATCTTTTTTGAAATACATTACATAGCTAAAATGGTGTTTGTGCGTTCACGTCAGGGGGTATCACCTACTACCGAGACAATCAGAAGAAACAGCGAAGAATGTTTCTGTTAACACCAGGAGACGACAACACGAGAAACATAATCTCCTGTTTAAAAAAAAAAGAAAAGACACAGGCATATACCACAGGGGCTGTAATACCAGGGACAAAGGTACACCAACAAAGGCACTCAATAGAAACTCAATCACGGGTTATTTTGTTGTTCTGTTGCCTTTGGAAGGCAAGGTGAGGTGTCAGGTGTTTAAGTTAGCTACGGGGGGGAAAGGGCAAAGTCATTGCACAGGCTCACAACCACATCGGGGGGTTTCGGAATGTATCGTGTTCAAAATGTGACCTACTTCTGAAAAGGATTCGGTCAGATCATATGTGTATGGTTATTTTGATTATTTGAGATGTTGCCGTGGTGAACTTCACTGGTGTGTTATTAACAAAATGGCGCTAATGAGACTCAACACTGAATAAGATCACTGCCTGTGGTGTCTGTGACGGCAGGAGCAGCTGTCCCCTGGAGTTGAGTGATGAGGCTTTGGGCACCCATGGGAACAGAAGAGAGTTAAAAAGATGAGGGCCCCATCTTGTGCCTGTTCTGCCACATGCAGTGGTCCCACTGAACCTTCATTTTGCTGAGACCAGCACTGGTTGAATAAAAGGTCCCATAATGATCATTTACCATAGCAAAAAAAAAATACAAACATTACAGTGGAACACTTTAATAAATATAAAATATAAAAACATGTAACAGTTGCATTAGACTAGCTTAGATTATCCTCCCTCTAAACTGACAGTATGGTCTCACTAAAAAAGCTTCATTTTCATTATAAATCCCTCTATCACAGTACAGTCCTATGGCCAACTAATATAAGGCACACACGGTAATGCGGTTTAGAGTGCAGCTGTAGCGCGAGGGTGAACTGCGGTGGGAGTCTGCCGGGATGGTGATGGTGATAGTGGGGTGTTCAGGGCTCGGCGCCGGTCCTCTTGTCCAACGGGTGGAGCCCGTTGAGCTTGCGCTGGAGCTCGGCCTTGGCGAGGTCTGCCGACAGACTTTGGGCCATGCGCTCGGTGGTGCGCTTCATGCTGCGCGCGGCCTCGATGGCTTTGTCCAGGGTCCTGCTGATGTCCTCGTCCTGAGGAAGACCGGGAGAAGGATGAGGAGGAGAAACAGGAAGAGGAAGTGGAAGTGGAAGAGGAAGAGAGGGGACAATGGGGAAGGAGGAGAGCAACAAGGAGGAGGAAGGACATCACACATGCAACCTTCCCATTCAGGCAAAACACTTGTAATCTAGTACTCATGCATCATCAAAAACACACGATATGGAATATAGGGAACAACACAAAGACTGCAAATGTGGTCTCTTCATTTCATTTGTACACTGAGCAGAGAGTATTTAATTTTATTGTGCTACTGATCATGGACCTCATACAATAAACTGATCTTGATATCATATCGTTACCTTGGGACCCACACTAACCAGTGGCCTTTTCACTCCAATTCACAATCACCCCTGGTTATGGTGTTTTCAAATGTTTTGTTTATACTCATGTGCAGTTATGTGTACAGTTACATGTACATGTTTATTTCATATATATTTTGTATTTTTTATGTATTAATTCACTTCCTGTATATGTACACTGGCTGTATATGTATGTTCTGTTATTCTTATTTTGTGCAGTGTATAAGGATCATGCATGGTGATTCCACACTGTCAATATTTGAGTACTATGAAAAGCGCTATATAAAACTGATGTATTATTATTATTATTATTATTATTAATAATATTCATTTATTAATAGACTCTTAATAGAATATTAATATAATAGATATAGAAATTAAATAATATTAATAGAAACTTAATAGCATTGCCCCTTTCCCATTGCACACTACTAGTGGTAACAGAGGCGATGGGTTAGATAGAGGCAGTACTCACCTTGCTGGTTCTGTGTTTGGTTCTGGAGCCTCTGGGCCTGGGAGAGGGGACCGATGCCCGCTGGAAGTAGCCATCGCTCGGCAGGAGGGCTGAGTCCGACTGGGTAGAGCGCCTCCTCTGGTAGGGAGTGGAACTGGACTGGCCTTCCAGCACTTTGAAGCTGGAATAAAGTTAAGAGACATCACCCTAACTTCATGTAACATATAACATTAAGTATGTCATGAAGCTTTCTCTTCTGTTATCTATTTTCGTCATCTTGCAATGTCATTATTGCTGTTATTATGTACTCCAGCACAACCAGGTTCAATCCAAGTCTAAGCCAAGTATTGGGCAGTTAGTAAGAAAAACAAAATGTCGTACCTTGCTGGAAGACTGCAGGAGGATGCACAGTTGACCTGTAGTAGGGGCTTGCTGAATGGCTGTGCTGAGAACATCAGCTCCCTATTCTTAACATTCACGTCCTTCCCCCCATCATCTTTGAGACAAGCACATAACATCTAATAAAAAAACTGGACATATTGCAACCCAGCTGTGCAGCATTACGCTATATCATATTGGTGACTACAGCATTCCACTTGCCAACACCTGGAGTCCTTACCTGGTGGCAGGTAGCTTGCCTGCCTCAGACTGTCGTCTCTGGTGGAGCTGGAGAGGGGGAGCTCTGGGGACCACTGTCTGTCCCCTGACACTGAAGATGACAAAGGGGCCACAGCTTTGGTGAAAGGGCATCTTGGCTCATAGGCAAAGCTCTGAATTGTTAAATGACTTGATGACAAAATATCGGTAAAAGTTTAAAGACACTAAAACAATGTTGATAATATTAAAATACACTTAAATACATCATAAAATTCTGTGCTAGTATCAAACCAACAAAACATTACTTTTTTTGCATTTAATATTCGCCCATTAACAGTGCAATGGTATTAAATAAAACCCTTACACTACAAAATTACAATTTTCATTACTTCTAGTATCGTGTTTAAAAATCAGTTGTTTTGGAAGGAATGAACCTATGCAGGTAAGTCAGTGAGCAGAGGACATGTGATGGGTGCCCTATGAGAGGCCCCTGTGAGAGGCCCCTGTGAGAGGCCCCAGTGTGAGAGGCCAGTCTGACCAGTGGGCGAGCTGATCTGGGATTTCCTCTGCGGACTCAGGAAGCCTGATGTGGCGCTGAGTGACTTCTGCACACTCCCACTGAGGTCTGAGCTCCTGCTGTCTGCACACAGACACACACACACACAGACACACACACAGATACAGACATAGACACACACACACAAACACACACGAACACACAGGGCTACTGTTACAATACTTAGTTAATGTTTTAGACATGCTCTCTCCTTGTCCTCATGTTGGTAGAGCAGCCATTTAATTAGGTTAAACGAGGAGCCTGGTTTTAGCATTCCTCTGCAATAGGCAATTTCCCCATTGTGTCTTTTTTCTGTTATGTTTCATCCACTGAGAGATTATTGAGATATAACAGACTAATAATCATTCAACTCAGAGCAGTGGATTATTGGGTTTTACCTTTGAAACATATACATACACAGAACAAGATATTTGTATTTTTTTAATTAATTGTGTTTCTAATTATCTATGAAATAATAATAAACAGATATATTTTGGATTTAACAATCTGGTGCACCTATTTATGATTCTTTAAAAGTAAACCAAGTAAGCGCTACCTTTGCTCTTACTTCTGTCCATGTCTGAGGAGATCCAGTCATCCACTTTGAGGGAACCCGAGTTGGACTTGGCTGTGCACCTGATTCAAAACACAAAGCACACGTCATCCTGGTTTTCTGTGCATGATCTGACCATCCTCACCACCAGTCTGCCCCCGAGTCTTTGAGAAGTCCGTCTACCCAAAGCGGTGTGCTGTGCTGTGGAGTGTACCTGCTGGAGCTGGGCCGGTGCTGGGACCTGGGCCGGGTTCTGGGCCTCCTCTCCTGCTTGGGCCGTGAGCTGGCCTGGGCCTGGGCCTGGACTGAGGTGAGCTGGGCCATCTGCCGTGAGTAGTGGGGCAGGTGGGCGAGACGCTCTTCCAGCTCTCTCCTCAGGTGGGCCACCTCGGACTGCAGGGCCAAGATGGCCTCACTGAAGCAGACGC
>CM059265.1:34869852-34904852 GCA_030347295.1 Setipinna tenuifilis
GACTGACACCCAGATATTGAAAGTGTGGTATTTGGTCAACAGACAGTTGGGCCGGTCGAGAAAGTCTTTATTCGCCCGGTAGTGACTCATTTAAGCATCTACCGACTTATGAAGACAAACAATTAACTAGAAAAAGTTGCATAGTGTTGCTTTAAGGAAACTTCAGCTTTCTGAGTGCCCTGTCCACAGTAACAGCAACTAGCAGCTTCTCCATGCAGTCTTAAGATTTAAAGGTAAGTGTGTGTGCATACTGCAGACTGATGCTGTGATCCTCGGTGAGGTCCAGGGTGTAGTCTGCGGATGTTCGTCCTCCACCGCTTTCATTCTCTTGCATTCGTCCATCAACACCCATGGAAAAGCAGGGCACCGGATCCTGACACATAACACCAGCGGGACATAAGGCTCACAAAACAGCTGCCCTGTTTATCTTTCCACCTTGCACACAATCATGGATTTTTTTGTCAGGGAGGGCAAACAAACACCCAAATGAAGTAGAGTGGATTGTGTGAATGATTGAGGGACCATTAGTCATGTTAGAGAGGGTTAGGGAGGGAGACAGGCAGATGACCTAGAGAGGTCAACACACAGGAAGTGAGGTGCGGAGCAGGAAGTTGATGGAGGTTTACCTCATGCAGTGGTGGCTGGGGGTGGTGGAGTGGAGGAGCAGGGGTGGAGGTGGAGGGCGGAGGTGAGAAGCTCTGACAAACGTTTGCGTCTATCTGCTCCTTAACATCCTCCAGGAGCATGCTTATCCTGAATATCTCTCCCTCCACCTGCCTATGAACACAGCCGTGCACACAAGACACACAGCCGCTGAGCTCTGTAGCCACCTGTGTAAGTCTTACTATGTGTGACTGCATCAAACTCTCAGTTTGTAGCTGATGGTAGTGAGGGGTTTTTAAAGGCTAGGCAGGAAACTCGACACACACACATCAACACATTTAACTCAAAAGTCAATAATTGCCTCATTTTTGTGACATGCTTTGTTTAGTGGTTAGTTACCAGACCAGCATCTGTGTACATGAACAAGGTTTACGTACAAATTCTTACCTGTCAGGATCAAACTCGCCTGTGTTTTTGGCAATGCCCATGTAGTTTTGCATTTCCAAAGCCCTGTGTTCCTCCTTCTTAGCCATGTAATTCCTCTCCAGTTGATCCTGGGCATCCATCATTCCTTTGAAGACCTGAAAAAAGCCAGTGGCTAAATTCAGTACCTTACCATGTTTCTTACCACAACTGTGAGGTAGACCACCAATAAAACAGTACTGGTCTGGTCTGGAATAAACGATGCTGACATAATATTTCAAATGAAGAAGAAAAGGAAGCAGTAACGTGAGATCACCATTTGCTGTTCTTCAACACGTATGCACATTGTGCTCACTACATTTTTAAATTCTGCTACCTATGAAAAGACCAAAAAAATGTAATAAGTTAATACAAGCGAAAATAACCTAAAATGCATGCCACTTTAAAGTAACTACATATTTTGAAACCATTATTTTACCTTATCCCCAAACTGACAAACAATATCCATTAATTCATTAGTCATCTTATCCCCTTCACTTTTCTCCTTTGTTTTGTCTGGGAGTGGTGCTGTAGTAGACTCAGTGACTTTGGTAAAGTCCTTATCAGGCCCTTAAAGACAAACAGACAGACAGACAGACACACACACACACACACACACAAGGAAGTCCAGAATAAATTCAGGCGATGCAGATAAAACACTAAACTTGTGTTTTACTACCAGTGACCCAGTGTTGGCCACAGTGCTTAAGTGTTTCCATATTGCAGTTTTGAAAGTTAAATTAATTTATAAATCAAGTACGATCAGTCAGTTTCAGAGCAGTGCAGTGTGTTTCCAGCTGTGGTGGGCGGTGATGTCATGATCGGTGGCCCTGTGCAAGTACCCCAGACGCATCATTCTTGGTGTTTTTCGGCACCACATAAGAGAGAAACATGAGTCACAGAAAAGACCCGATCCAACTTCATGCATCAAGAGGCTCCAAGAGCTACGGTGCGCTACAGTGCTCCTCTCACGTTGCTGTTATGAAGGGTATGGCCATGAATGTAACATGGACCTCATGTCACCTGACACCTAGGTCTTCCTCAGCACGGTTTCTGTTTCCCTGTAATTTGTTGTCAGGGACACAGTACAGAATTTCATACAGAGTGGACGCTTCATGTAAGACAGAGGGCAAGGAGGGAGGGAGCGAGTGAAGGAGAGATGAAGGGAGGGAGGGAGAGAGGGAGGGAGGGAAGGTGTCATGCCTGTTAAAGGTGGCTGGATGGACCTCTCAGTATCTCGCATTTCACAGGCATCTCTCCGTACACCTTTCACTTCTTCTTTATCAGGCCTGTATGTGTTAACTGAAGGTTCACTGAATGCTTGGCTCTGTTGGGATAAAAAAAAAAACAAGATGAACCATCAAATACATGCCTTTTGCATCAATCCACACTGTCCACATCACTGATGGTTCTGGAATAAAATATCTTTACACGGCTTGTCGCCTTAGGTAAATTAGAGGTGAAATTTATTCCAAAAACGTACGTTATCTCCTAGTATCATTCGATCAACCAGGTTTTCTGCTTCGGCATTGATGGCAACCAGTTTGTCATATTCAACCTACAATTAGAATATGATAACTATTAGGCAATGCATTTAATGGTACATGGTTGTCTAAACAGCTATAAATGATATTTTGATTCTAATTGAATCTTTTGACTGACCAGATATTCCAGCCTCACAAGTCTGCCAATAGTTTTAGCATCTCCAATGCAATTCATGATATATGCATACAGAGGTATGGAGGGTCATGTAAACCTTACAGTAAGTGACACTTGTGCCTACCACTACCAGAATGACATACTGCAGCATAAAGTCTCATCAGAGGATGATGAAAATGTGCAAAATGACAACAGTTACCTGCAACTGAGGAGCAGAGTCCTCAAAGTCTCTGAACAAAAATGACCTATCATTGGGCTGTATGATGTCCTCCAGTACCCTGCTGATCACAGACATGGTTGCCATGTGGGAGGCTGAGGACTTGGCCAGCATGCCTGGCGAGGACTGGGCCCTCAGGATGCCTGGCGAGGGACACACTGACCTCGCCCCACCATTGGCTTTGGGGATTTTGACCTTGGGAGCCACCTTGGAGAAGTCCGGCAGGCGATAGTGAACCTGTCCTTGCCCATACTTTAGGTCACTGAAGGACCTTGTCCTGACTAAGGAGCACCTCTGGAGGGAGTCCTCCACTTTGGCTGGCTGGGGACTGCTGGAGCTCTGGCTCTGCTCTGAGCACTGCTCATCCTCCTGGGTGGGCTGCCTCTCCATCCCCGCGGCCAGTTGGCTAGTAGCTGACACCTCCCCCCCTCGCTCAGACAGCACCGTGCAATCATCTCCACTCTCCGCGTCCTCTTCAACTTCCTCTTCACATTGGCCATTGTTTCTCTCTCCAGCGCTGTGACCACAGTCAGTCGGTCCATGACGTGAGATGTGCTGGGAGACCAGGCTCACCGCGGTATCATCCAGGCTCTCCATCAGGGAGACCTCAGGAAGAGTCTCGGCATCGATGAGCTCTGTGGCGTTCAGCAGTTCCTCGCGTGTGAAGTGGCGCAGCAGGAGGTCTGAGATCATGGTGCCTCTTACATGTTGAGGCGGGTTTGATGTGGCAACAGCCTCTCCTGGCACGCTTTGATCAGCAGACTGCGCTTTACCACCACTGCCATTTGTAACGTCATCAGCTTTTAGATGAGCAGCAGCCTCAGGGTTAGGCAACTTACTAACCACCATGCCAGCCTCCTGCGAGTTTAAGGCACAAAGACTATTTAAATCTGTGGCTGTTTCTTGACCTGTGTTTTTAGAGTCATACAGTGTTTTCTCCCCTTTCTCTGAAGTCTCCTTCTGAGGACAACTGAGAACACACTGGCTTGCCAGGTCGCCATCGTACGGAAGGTCTTCTTGGTCTTCATCACTGGTGTTTACAGGATCATCATCATCATACCTCCACATGCGTTTCTCCTTAAAGTTTGCAGGTGTCTGCCCAGCTGGTAAAGACAAATGTGTGTCACTCTGTCTAATGCCACTGCTGCCAGTCACTGATCCACTGGGAGTGACACTGGTTTCAGTGGCTTCCTCATCCACCTCAGTTGAACTGTCCAGCTCTGTGTTGTCTTAAATAAGAAACAGATAAGGACTGTCAGTTATCTGTTGGTTTAGGCAGGTCAGTTAGGTATAAGGCTGTATCATGAGACACACTGAAAATAGAATAGACTGCATTCTGAATACAGAAGAGGGAGATAGATTTTTCTTTATTGCTTCTTTTTTTAAAATAAAGTACAACAAAGTTAAATGAAAGCCAGGTGCTACAATGCACATGTGTACGTCAACGGAGTAGAACAATGAAAGAAACTATGACTACAACTGTGATTAGAACAATAAACGGTCATGCATCGATTCCACCCAGTTCTAGACCAAAAGACTTTGTCAATGGAGATTTCTATTGAAATTCTGAATTCTTCTAAAACTAAACTTAATCTGTGTATGGAAAACTGCCCCCTGATACTGGCATGATCTCCACACAACTGGAAACATGCTTTAGTAATGCATAGTCTAAATTTTAGGCCTATTTATCTTTTTAGCCACTGATTGCACATGCTTACAGGATCTCTATTACTGAGAATATGTCATGGCTTCCCCCAAAATCAATGTCATAACACACGCTTGATATTGTCTTGGTATCGGCTATGTCCCATTGAGATATGACACTGGCATCTTGAACCCATTACTCATGAAAGGGACACCAGAGAACTTAAAACCATAACAACATAAATGACATGTCATACTAGAGAAAATGATGAAATAATCATAATGTAGATATAAAGGTTTTTTTTAATAAAACACACATAATCCAAGGACGATTTAGAAGTATGTTCATTTCATCCAGGATTATTTATCTGTCACAGCATATCAGTGCTCTCCGTGTGCTGCTACACATTTTGTTGTTTAGAGCACTGCACAAACACACAGACACACAAAACATCTTACCACTGATGTTAAGGCTCGTATCTGATGCAGGCGAGTCTTGATTGAGACAAATGGTAAAAGAGCCTGGCTGTAGGTCGCTTAAATGCAGACTGTCATTGTCACTTAAGTCAACAAATATACTCTGCTGAATGCACCTCTCCCACAACACTGACAAGGGCCTTTCTTCCTCAGCCTCAGCCTCATCATCCAGGTTTTCTGGACATCCGTCCATGCTTTCACCTGAGACACTTCTGGAGGCTTTGACTGAGCCAGCCCCTTTTTTGCAATGTGGTTCTTCAACTCCTTGCCTATTCATGTCTAGGCAACAAGGTGAAGTAAACAAAAATCAATATGTAATATAGAACCAACTATTAAGCAACCTCTGTATTGTTGTTAGATTATTAATTGTCTGTGATTAGTTTGTTAGGCATGAAACGTGGTTATTTTAAAGAAGCAAGTCTTTAAATAAGGATCATTTGACAAAGACATGTCTGACAAAGTCTGTGTCATATGCTACTGTACCGACTGGTCATAGTGGAGTCCTGGCAAAATATTCCAATTTTCTAGTCAGACAATTTTTCTGAAATATTTGTCATGTCGTACTGAGTTAGGTAAAAGTCTCACAACGACAGCAAAATACCAGCCTACTACAACTAATAATGATGGAGCAACCAACCCAGTAATGCTAGCATCAGACAGTTCACTTACGTGTAAGTAGTTTAGTTCATAAAGCTCCATCGTTTTTCTGTCAGATCATCTTCATGTCAGCTCTACTCCACGCATACATTTCATGTGAGATGACCAAGTACCTAGGCATTATAATGGTTCTAGCTTAGACGCGTCTCAAACTACAAGTGAATGTCCCTACTATTACCTTCATCAATAATATAGTGAAAACCTGCATCGCTGAACGTCTGGACAAGACACAAGATAGGCAAAGGTAACCTGGGGAGGAGTTTGGTTGCTCAGGTAACGACGCCACCGATTTTTTCTGCAATTGGTGGCATTTTAAACACAAAACATGCACATTAAAACAATTTTTGTGAACATTTTATTCAACACATCTATAAAAAAAAAGTTAACAGACTTTCTTTTCTGCACCGCGCACTGCTACATTTTACGTTTTCTTCCGTCATTGAGATAGTGCATTCAAATTTGATTGGTCGGTGGTGAGTTATTCAAGGGCGTGGTTATCTTTGAATTATTCGCTCTGATTGGCTGGTGGGATAACAACAGAACTCTTTGCTTTGCCCCCTCATGATACGCTAACGTTACGTTGGTCTAGTTGTTTTAATCGTAGTGTAGCAAGAAGTTTTATGAAATTAGGAATCGTTTTATTTGGAACAAATATGGTATGTAGTACACGGAAATAACTTAAGCGATTAGATCAGCGTAATTGTTTAAAAGCGAGTGACTTAGTCAGTAAGAGTAAAATGTGTAGCACTACCATCTGGAGGAATTTATGATTTTGAAGTACATCGTGGGAAGCTCCCGGGAAGTGTATTCAACGTTTACGCCTGGTAAGTGTCAGTACATATTGCCAATTACCTTTATTCAAATGCTTGGATAGGTAAGCGGTTGACTAAAATCGGCCTTAGGTTAAGAACGCTTTTTATGTCAATATGATGCTGCTGACTGGCAAGTAAGTAGCGGCATAGTTGCAGCAGTCTACTAACCTTACTACGGGATCTATCTAGCTGGAAACTCGTTTTAAGTATAGTAGTCGGGTGTCAACGAGTGCTCAGCTAGGCTGAGACATTCATTCAACCATAGTTTGGTCACTGTTTTAATATAAGCTGCTGTTTTGTCCGCAGAACATTGGTGTTTTTTTTTTTTACTTATGTCAAAGGGCGATTTCACTTTGAAGTTCCTAAATATGACGTGGCCAAACAAAACATGGTTAAATTAACCAAGACTTTAACCAAACTATTAATAAAGTAATGCAATAAGTAGAGTAAACTATCAGATTAGACTATATTATCACGCTTGGGGGCAATGAGTAACTTAATTATTTTGTAAAGGTACACATTTGCAGTTGCTTGATATTGTAAAAGCTTATTGGTTTATAAGTCATTATACCCATGTTTCTAAAGTAATAGTCAGTATTATGGTAATTAGTAAGCTATTTATTGACATTGGTCTTCATCTGGGTAATGCAGATAGCCTAGCCCTAGACCTTTTGTAATGTAGCCTATGGAATACCTTTCACGCTACATATGTCAATTTCGCCAGCCTAATATTCTCTTTTCTTTATTTAGGACTTAAGAAATCTCAAGCTGCATTATTACTTTAGGTAAGTATAATGAATTTGTTTGGCATAATGCATTTTGCATCGTGTGGGCATTGCATAGGATCCTTCCTAGTATTCTGAGAATTTGTTGTTAAACACTTTGAGCTGAAGAATCGCCTAATGATTGACTGGGGTCACACCTACTCTGATGGTGGGGAAGCTTTTGCTTTGCTGCTGGATTCTCCTCAGTGGCCCCCTTTTTTCTAATAATCAGGGTGAATAATGTCCCTATGGTAACGCCTATTCAAAATGACCTCCTTAAAGGCAATGTCCACAAAGCTGTTTGGTGTGGATTCGCATGGGGCATTCACTTTCACGCTTTCACAAACTCTCTGCTTATGTCTGTATAGTTTTTGTGGTCCAGAATGATGACTTAATGGCTCAGTGGCAAGTTCACAGTTTAGTGACAAACCTGCAAGTCAACTTAGAGTAGGTAGTAGTCCTAAACCTTGCAATAGAAATGCATTATGGCGTTATTCTCCTGTAATGAAACAAAACTATAGGACTCTTTTATTAGGGTGTTTAAGCCTAACATTGAATTAACTTTACCAGGTTTGTCACTAAACCATGTATTGCAGACAGAGCCCAGGTGCAGGTTTATTATTATTTATTTTCCACTGCCATGTTAACCTGCCGTACGACAGAGGCAGTTGGTGGCTTTGGTACAGCAAGGTTGTGGCGGTTAGGCATCTAGGCCTAGTTGGGTTCATGTCCCATCTTGTCAGGGCCAATGAGATCACTGCATTTACTTGAGTGGTTGTACTCCTGACAAAACCACCTCAGCCAGTTTAGCCTATAGTCTAATCTCCCTTTGTTACACTACTGCCATTTCCCCCCTGCTGTTGGCTCATTGGGTGTGTGCTTGCTCACCTGCACCTTAGCCAGCCTAAATAAACAGCATCCGGTTTGCTCATGGTGGATGTAGTGGATAACTTGCTGGGGAATACAGTATTGCCCATTGAGTGCAGTCTTGAAGCCTAAATCGTTGCATACTGTCATGGTATTACAAGTCACTTCTCCTGCATCCATAGTAACCCACAGGTTTTGCATCTTTTATTCTTGAAGTGCTGTTACATACATGCAGTCACAGGACACTTTACAAGCAAACAGTAATCTCTGAGAAAAAAAACTGTAATCCCTGTTTTGTGTGTGCATGTGTGTTTTAGTACTTTATGGGTGTGTCTTTTATTTGGGTCTGGACAGACTCTGTGAGATAGACTCTCTCTCTCTCTCTCTCTCTCTCTCTCTCTCTCTTTCTTTCTTTCTCTCTTTCTCTCTCTCACTCTCTCTCTCACTGTGGGCTCCCTATAGGCCTCCCATGTGGAATTAATTTTGAACCATGACATTATTGGCTGTGCGCTATTTCTGTGTTTTTCCAAGAAGTTATCCCTGCAGCCAGCCAGCAGAAGCACACTGGGCATGTGTGGAGTATGGAGCTTTACTGTGGATTAGGACATTGATGACTCATCAGACTAACCTTTTTAATGTCGAGCCATTTAAACTGTGTTTACACTAAACCAAAATTGATTCAGTATGGGGCCACTCTTTGCAGTGTTTGCAAACTTGGTATTAAAAAAAAACTTCAATTGCATTCATATTGTTGTGGGTTCAAACTGATTGTACACAAATCAGTAATTTAAGATAGTTGTAAAAGAAGCTGATGTGTTGTATGCAAAAAAAGTTTTTTTCTATAAGGAATATTTTTGGCTTAAAGGTGCAAAGCTTTCCCAAGCTGAAAAGTATCCCTGGTTTATTCTGATTCACTTGCTCACTCCACTCCTAATCCCACCGCTTGCTCCCATTTCTCGAGAGCAGAACAATAGTTGCTTTATAGTGCCCACAATTAGGCCATTAGTTAGCATGGGTTATATGGTGGAAACATTTGAAATGTGGCAAACAAGCTACGCAATTTCACTGCAACCTCTCGATGGAGTCATCTCATGCCTAGATACACAGTCTGGATTCTGACACACACACACACACACACACACACACGCACACACACACGTACAGCTGCCTGCATTCGCTTTGCTTGGTGCACACTGCTTGGTGGGTGTTGCCATGGCGTTACGCACTCAGAATGAGGCTTCAAACAGAGCATCTTGTGTTCTCTTCACAGAGAGCCGTGGAAGAGAGACAGAGAGAGAGAGAGAGAAAAACACACTAAACACACACCAAAGCTAAAGACACGGGAGTGTGAAGAATCGTCACTCTTTTAGTCACCGCATGGGCCGGGGTTCCCACCACAGCCTCTGAACCATTGGAGGATGCGCCTGTGACGAAACGGGGAATATTAGAGCACCATCTGTCACTCTCAACCTAAAAAAGTTATCCAATGTCACCTTGTCCGGAGCACCCAGAAGTTTTCTTTTTATATGTCTTTCTTTCGCTTACCCTCCCTTTGGCCCTTGTCTGACCAATTTTTGGGACTTTCTCCGGGATATCAGCTCTTGTTATGCCCTTCAATGGAGGCCAATGGCTCTATGCTTAGCATGCGAAGTGAGGACCAGTCCTCTCACGTCCGCTACAGGTAGGCATGCAGATTTTTTTGTTGTTGTTGTTGTTGTTATAGTGTGTTTTGTATTTTAAACCATAATCAAATACGACCGGTGATCAAATGACACCGTGATTCTGTCAAACTGGTGGAATAGTTTACCAACTCGCAGCACTTTTGTACCTATCTGACAGGGATTCCATGCTTGATACTGTTTGGGCCCTAAAGTTATGGGCAGAGTTTGTTCAACTTAACTTAAAAAAAAAAAAAGTCAGCTGTTCTTGTTCACCATGGTTACAGCCGCCTGTCGTGTAGTCCTGTGTAGCTGCCGTGTAGGAGCTGCACCAGGTGCAGGTCTGTGGGGCATCACGGAGGGGTCTCTATCCGCACCCTCCATTTTTAATGCCCCACTCAAATATTTATGATTATTTCTCTTTTTTTTTTTTTTTTTCTCCCCCTCTGCATTCTAATCCAGACATCTGCTCCTCAGTCACATTAATAAGACCTGGTTATTGAAGCAAGCCCTCACAATGGGATTCTGATTCAAAGGCTGTCATTTGGGGATTGTATTTATTCAATGCATTATTTATGTGCTTCCTGACAAAAACGAGTCCCTTGTCAAGTATTTTTGTGTTCCGACATAAATAGATGGAATTGTCAGACAATTAATTAGGCTTATTCATCAGGTTATTTTAATGTTGTACAGGTGTTTCAAAACATCATTGTAAATTTAGTTAGTCTGTCCCTTAGAACACTGGACTATTCATTTATTAAAAAAGTAATAGGACACTGCTTATGGGGATGCTTTGTTTTAATTTGGACCGTCCTACAGCCACTGTATAAAGAAATTTACAAAGATATGTTACAGGCTATAGGGTAATTTGAGTAATCTCAAGGCTGTTCTCTTCTCTATGATATGGAATGATATACTAAAACAAGAGTTTATAACCGTGTGTGCCAAAGTACAGATTGTCTTGTAAGACACCTCTTAGTACTGTGTCTGATCACTGAAATGCCCACAGAGAGGGAGAGAGATAAAGAGAGAGAGAGAGAAGGAGAGAGAGAGAGAGAGAGAGAGAGAGAGAAGTAATCACAGGTGACGGGTTAGGGGACAGGGTCAGATCAGATTATCCCCCGAAATGCTGACAGCTCAGCTCTCCCCAATCCCTCCAGTGCCCTATCAACAGCAATGATTCTGGCCATGAAGGTCAGCCCTGTGCTAAAACCTCAATAAGCAGTCAACAGACCCATACTTTATTCACTTTAAGCACCGCCAACAGACCCTTACTTCATTTACTTTAAGCACTGTTTTTGTTTTTGGGGTTTTTTTTTTAGCCATACAAGCACACGCAAGGATGCTTTCAGTTCGGTTGAAGAGAATGGTAGGGTTGGTTGATGACACTTAGTGGAGTCAGATGCTGCAGCAAGCCTAAGTATGCCTGTGCAAGGGTGCAGTTGTGCTGGAGTGTGGTCTCCGTGGAAGCCTTCCCTCGCTACTTTCAGGGAAACCTCCGTAGAGTTGGTACGCTTTAGATGCCTCTGAGGTGCAGAGACTGGTGTACTTGTGCCAAGCCAGAAGACAACAGGTAGGGTCCTAGCTTTGCTACTTGGCCCAGAAGAGTTAACAAAAAAAAGCCTGTTTCTGTTTTTGATTGCTGTCCTTGCCACAATGTCACAGTGTATCAGTTTGTCTGCTGATTTAAATGAGAAATGCCATTACTTTTTTATTTTCCCCCTCTGTCTATAATCTTAATCCTTTAAAAATCCGTTGGCTGATTAGCTGTGTTATAGAACTCCTGTGTACTGTGTGCCTCTTGAAAGGGAGTCATTATGCCCTGGTAAGTGTAGTGCTCTGAACTGGAGGGTTATTAAGTCAGTGCTGTTTGCTGCACGCTGTCTTAAAGCATGAGCTAACAGCCTAGATTTCCTCCTGTCCTCCTCCTTTACTTTCCTGGCAGCTTATTATGAGATAGGACTTATTGGACCGGTCTCTGAATTTTATCTTGGAGAGTTCTGCTTGTGATACTCACTTTGACACAGTGGGGTTATATACGTGATGCAGGGGCATGTGAAAGGCTGTTTCAGCCCAAAGTCAACTGGTGCATAGTCTGGAAACTCTGTAGCCAGTACACTTTCTCAATGCTGTACAAAGCGATGCAGATTTTCCTTCCCACCAGTCAGAAAAAAGTCTTGAAAGAGTGTTTGAAAGTATTTGACCATTTGGACAAATTTTCTTGCAAAATAGATTAACCCACTTGTTCTTTAACATTTCCAGTGTTTTCTTTTATTTTTATGTGGTGCTGCTAGGCTGGAAATTGCTTTAAATACATGAATACAGTTAACCACACCATATCTTGAAATAGTTTGTTTTGATACAGGGAGACCAGTTATTTAGCATAACGACAGTCAAGTTGTAGACTAGGCTAAATCTTGGTCCATCTTAGACAGTGATGTCTGCTAATAGGTTGGTGTATTTACATACTGTAAGGTGCTTGCAAGGCAAATCAAGACTGCATTGAGTTAATTTCCGAAGCATCACAGAGGACATGTCATGCAGACACTCCTTGTGCTGCGAAAGAGCTGTGCCTGAACACACGGTACTGAAGTATCTCTTCAGGTTGCATGGAAGGTGCAATTACTCTCTCTTTTTTTTCTGAAAAATAAATACATTCCACACATCTCTTTGACACACCCACACAAAGTTTTGTTTTTAGATCTGCTGAGCTGGTGGTTGGGATGCTTTAATTAGTTAAGGAATTCAGCGCAACTCGTCTCAGACCATTGCACTGGCTAGCAGTCATGACGGAGGCGTCAGGCAAAGTAGTGCCTCCTTTGGCCTCCCCTGAAACACTAGCCTATCATTTTGGGTCTGCCCATGGTCTACACAGGAAGCACGTTAGATTGTAAGGAAGAAGAAGAAGAAGAAGCACTCTATACAGAGTGCTGTGTATTCAGTCTGTGATTCACTGTGATTACGAGAAACTGTTGTTTTGTTTTACTAGCTCTCCCTTCTGGGTGTGGTTCAAGCAGTGAAGTTACAGGAAGGAGAAGTGCCGATCCATGTGGTTTTGTTTTGGGAGTAGCCTTCTCAAGTCATGGCTAGAATGGCCAACATGACAAATGACCCCAAGCTCGAACCCGACGTAGAATTGCCAAACCTCTAAGTTGTTTCACGGCCCTTTGCATCTGAATTCACTGTATGCACACAAATGTCACAAATGTGGAGACAAAGCCAAGTCTCAAAATAATGATTCACCCCTTGACTGTTAAAAAGAAGCAATGTTTCGGCTTGTCATTAAACTATTGTATGAAACCATGAAAGATGTGTAATTGAAAATATTTTTTGTTGCCTGAGGTTTGATGGCTAGATAGACAAAATAGCCATAAATGGAGTTATCTGGGAAAGATGTGAAATTGAAAATCATAGGCCTATTTGTTTCCTGACTTCTAATAGATATATAGCTAGATAAAATGGAGTTACCCCAAAGTCTTCAGTACACAAGTTGACATTTTGAGGATTATTCCAGAATAGTTTTACATTTTCATACAAAGGGCTTAAATCATTAGACAGCAAGCAACTTGTCACAATCGTTCAACCAAGAGCATGCCATCCTGTTGCCTGGCGACACTGCTCAAAATGTTGCCCCATTCATCGGCACCTCTAGCCTGGTGGGACTGATGACCATTAAGGTGCAGTGCTGTTGACATGAGGGGGGCAGGGCTGTACATTGCGACCAATTGGTCGCATATTACGCCTAAATTTTGGACTGTGCGAGGAAGAAAAATAAAACGGGCGCACTTGTGCGTTTATGTATTTCAACCCTTTCATTCGCATTTTGCTCCTAAAAATAAATATATAATAATAATTAAAATAATAACATTCCAATCGACAAGAGTCTACAATGTTCCCTGATTTTTTTTCTCATTCCCTTGTCAAATGTGATCGAGCAGGAAGAACTTTGTTCTTGTCATGATGACGCGGTGACGTCTCAACGCATATGGGAAAAAAGTTCTGCACAAGTACTGTTTCGCTGCTACGGACCGGTCTTGGCTTGCGCTGCGATTAGCTAGCTTGCTCCTTCAGTCGTCATTTAGAAATAGCTTCAATGATCCATTGCTACGAACGGTTAGTGAGGAAAATATGATAACATCTTTCTTTCAACGAAAACCTAAAGAACCAGGAGAGGCAAACAGGAGATATGATGAAGACGGTGAGGATGAGGTGATAGCCACAGGCAGTGGCAGTAGTAGTACGACTACAACTAGCTCCACTACTTCTAAAATCCACAAGTTCCGATCCGAGTGGATGAATATCTTCCCGTGGCTTGTTCATGAAGATGGACAGATGTTTTGCAAATACTGCCGAGGCCAGAAGCAGGCAGGCAATTCGGTATTCGTTACGGGGAATAAACAATTCAAAAAAGATTCCCTCGTGAAACAGGCGCCCTGAGCGTAAACAGTGGGACAGAGACATTATGCGTGTGTGAGGGTAATGACATAGATGTGGGATCCCTCGGCGCTTACCTGTGACTTTAGATGTGGCACTTATAGCATTTGTTCTATGTTTTATGTTTTATTTTTATGTTTTGTGGTTCATGAGTTTTTGAGTAATCCTGCTGACAGACAGGCAGACAAACAACACAACTGAAAACATTACCTCCTTGGCAGATGTAAAAAGGAAGTAAAAGCTTAAATAGATACACCAATACAATCCTATTAAATGTGCGTGTGTGGAAAAGCTACCCTTTGTACAGCAGGCTTGTACAGCAGGCTATGTGCGTTATAATAAAATTCCATCAAGAAATTTCACAGTGCTCCTAAATTTTTATCTGTGCTCCTAAATTTTTATCTGTGCTCCTAAATTTTTTCATTTAGGAGCACCAGTGCTCCTAGTGAAAAAGCTTAACGTACAGCCCTGGGGGGGGCTACTGGGCTGCTTAACCTGACATAACCTCTTCTAATGAGCCCAGCACAACCACCCACCCACCACCCTGCCCCAAGGCCTCACTTTCTTTACAGTGAAGAACAGAGACTTTGCACCGCTGCGGGCCGCATAGCTGAGCGTTTCCCCAGCGTCAAGTTCAAGGTTCAGAGGGGGTTAAGGCTCAGAGCCTTTCGTCTAGACGAGGGCATGGCCCTCATGGCGTCCTGACTAGTAGCTGGATGAGCCTGATGCATAGCTGGAGCAAAGATAACTGTGGTTAAACATGGACTGAGAGTGTGTGCGCAGGCAATGCACCAGTGGTGGCATTCTAATGTGTTTTTTTTTGTTTTGTTTTTTTTTTTTTTTAAATTAAGCCTGACACCTCGTTAAGTCAAGGCTGGAGAGTTGGCTGAGCCTGTTTGGCAAAAAGGATCAGGAAATTCTTGAGCAAGCTGGTGGGCCTTGCCTCATTTGCTTGGTTTTTGATGCAAGTTCACAGTGTTGAGTTCACATTAGTCCGCAAACTATCTCCAGTCTGGGAACTAAAGCACAGACATTAGTTTGGTGTTGACATGTGTCTGCTGTATTCCAGGATGGAGTTGTAGTGTGGTGTATCCAAGAATGGAGTTGTAGTGTGATGTGGTGTGTAGGTGTGTTGTTGACCTGTGTCTGTTGTGTCTGTATTCCTGGATGGAGTTGTAGTGTAGTAGTGTGGTGTGTAGGTGTGTTGTTGACCTGTGTCTGCTGTATTCCAGGATGGAGTTGTAGTGTGGTGTATCCCAGGATGGAGTTGTAGTGTAGTAGTGTTGTGTAGGTGTGTTGTTGACCTGTGTCTGCTGTATCCCAGGATGGAGTAGTAGTGTAGTGTGGTGTGTAGGTGTGTTGTTGATGTGTGTCTGCTGTCTGCTGTGTCTGTAGTCCTGGATGGAGTTGTAGTGTAGTAGTGTTGTGTAGGTGTGTTGTTGACCTGTGTCTGCTGTATCCCAGGATGGAGTAGTAGTGTAGTGTGGTGTGTAGGTGTGTTGTTGACCTGTGTCTGCTGTCTGCTGTGTCTGTGTCCCAGGATGGAGGCCTCCTGCCTGGAACTGGCCCTGGAGGGGGAGCGCCTCTGCAAGCTGGGCGACTATCACGCTGGGGTCTCCTTCTTCGAGGCGGCCATCCAGGTGGGCACCGAAGACCTCCAGGTGCTCAGCGCCGTCTACAGCCAGCTGGGCAACGCCTACTTCCACCTGCACGACTTCGCCAAGGCCCTGGAGTTCCACCGCCATGACCTCACACTAACCAGGTCAGAGCCCTGCCCTGTTGCTGTCACTGTCACTGTCACAGACCACGCCCTGAAGAAAGCCTAGTATGGCCAAAACCAGTCAGCGTTTTTATTAATACACTTGCTCTATGTTAGGGTAGTAAGTACAGTAAAGTGTTTTTATTTATATACTTTACATGGACTGAGTTCGCCAGCCTGTATACTTTTGAAATCTGTAGTAAGATTTACTTCAAGAGCACCTCATAACTAAAGTGGAGTTTACTTAAAGTTTCTAATCACTTGGCCTTTCAGCCCTCTTTGTTCTACTAGGTGAATAACTGTACTAGGTGAAAGACTCCTATATCCTATAGTATTATCCTTGCTCTGAATTAATATACCCAGGTTAGTGATTAAACCAGCTCTCTGGAATACCTGCAGGTCTCCAGACCCTTGTGGTTGGTTTTGTAGGGTGCTGGTACTGACAGAATTTTGTTTTACTAACTCCATGTTTATTCAGAAATGGGCTCAGTTTACTATAGATATAAAAAAACATGACATTGCATAGAACAGACAGAAGCACTTCACTTTTCACTTTACACATATAAAAGCAATTCAATGCAGTTTATATAAATAAAAGCAGAAGGAGATCAAATTAAACAGAGATTCAATAGAGATAAAATTCAACACAATAATTTAGGAAAAAGTAAAACAAAAACAAAAAAACCCCAAAGTAATTGGCTTAGTTAGCTGCCATGTTGTCAAATGAAGTGTAGCGTCTTAACAGCAATACATTTGTCCACATCCAGTGTTTTTTCCTATAGGGAAAATTGTGGTTGGTCAGTATAGTCATGAAAATGTAAGCTTATAAGATGACCGCTAAATATTCAAAGAGCTGGTGTAATTTGTTCTGTTTCTGTGCTTCTGGATGAAACTGACCACATGACCTGCCCTTGACACAGACGAATAAACACAAAGATAAAACTTAATGCAAAAATGCAATAAATGCAGTAATAAATGAACACTGGGAGAGAAAGAAGATCCATACATTTGTTAAATGCTGCACACAGACAATTGGTCTAACCCCTTACTGAGAACAGCTTTGTTTTTCTCTGTTAAAATAACCGCCATTGTTTGTTCTTCTCAGGACCATTGGGGACCAGCTTGGAGAAGCCAAAGCCAGTGGGAATTTGGGGAACACTTTAAAGGCACTTGGTCGCTTTGATGAAGCTATTGTTTGTTGTCAAAGGCACTTGGACATCGCCCAGGAGCTCAGTGATAAGGTGGGGAATTCCCGTGCTTCGTTTGTGAATGTCCGGAATGTTGAGTGATCTGAAAATAAATGGCTGAAATAAAAAAAAATAAAAAAGTCTTAGCTTTAGTGCTAAAATTCACTGTAAACATATTTATTTTTAGAATACCAATACTTAAAATGCTAGCTGGCTTTAAAAAAGGTAAATGTGCATTAATACATGTAAGCTGCAAACTGCCATGTGCATTCTGGTCTCCAGCTACAGTCTCTGTGTGGTATATATCATTTATCAGGAAACTTTCAAAGTTTCCTTTGGCACTTTTTAAGCCAACTAGTTATTTTGCTTGTACACTGTCCACTGTAGGCACAGCTTTTCTAAGCAGACTAAATGTAGTAAGAGTCCTTTTCCTGCTCAGGGGTGGAGTGGTGAGTTATTTTTAGTTCACAGACAGTGTCTGTTGTTAGTAAGGTGTAGAACCCTGTTGTTTTTGTCTTCTCTGTGAGGTTTCCACAGGTCCTTAAAAGTTTATGAATGTAAAAAAAGGAAAACAAAACTCAAGGTGCATAAAAGTTTTTTTTTTTATAGACATAAATGGGTATGGGTCTTAAAAAAATGCCAGCAGTGTTCTTTCCACCATGTGTCCTTGTTAATTATGCCACCACTCACTTACATGCTTGCATGATACAAAATCTATGCTTCATCTATATGTATGAATCTACACTGACTGGAAAATTTGTGACAGTTAACTGAACTTGAGCTGTTCCATCTCAAACGTTGCTATATTACTATAAGTCCTCGACTATGAAAATGTTTTTCTCTGAGTGTGTTCTTGCTTTTTTTTGGGACAGGTTGGGCAGGCAAGAGCACTTTATAACTTTGGGAACGTGTACCATGCCAAGGGCAAGAGTGTCTGCTGGAATGGAGCAGAGCCCGGAGACTTTCCCGAGGAGGTCGTGACAGCACTTAAAAGAGCCGCAGATTATTATGAGTGAGTCCGCCCTATGGTGTGTGTGTGTTTGTGTGTTTGTGTGTCCGTGTGTGAGTGAGTGTGAGTGAGTGTGCGTGAGTGTGCGTGAGTGTGCGTGAGTGTGCATGCGTGCATATGTGTCTGCATGTGTGCGTGCATGTGTGCGTGCATGTGTGTGTTTGTACATATATTTGTGTGTGTGAGTACAGTAATGGCTGTTTCAGCTACTGTGACCTAATGATTGCATTTGTTAGCGTGGCGATTGTGTTTTTGGTAGATTTTGAAATGCACATGTAAACCTGAACACTGTCCTCCACTTCTTTGTGCTGACTGACTGGTGCAGTGAGAACCTGGCCATTGTAAGGGACCTCGGAGACAGAGCTGCCCAGGGACGGACCTGTGGTAACCTAGGCAACACGCACTACCTGCTGGGAAATTTCCGGGCGGCCGTGGCATTCCATGAGCAGGTGTGTGTGAACACAATTTTAAAAGTCATGTTACTCCTGACACACACACACAAACAAGCAAAACCAGCTTGCCAGGGCATTGTTTGTGGTCTTTAAGATATATATGATGCTCATTATGTTAGTTCACAGCAACCTCTAACCTTCAGACTTCCTGTCAAAAATTACTCTTTGTCTTTTAGAGGTGGACAGAATGTAAGAATCCTGTCAAGTGAGATTTCACTAATTACATTACCTGGCATACCAGGCTAATAAGGTGTGTTAACTGAGGTCAGCTGGCAGTCCAGTGAATGGTTGCAACACATATGTGGCAGAACATTTTATTCTAAAAGTTCAAGAAAAAAGTTTTCTTTGATGCTGGGATGTCCACCTGTTTTTGTTTGATGACTGGGTCTTATAAGAGAGAGATAGACTTTATTGTCATTGCACAGTTTTACCCATACAACAAAATTGCATTTGCTTCGAAAAGGTGCATTAAGCTAAAAAAAAAAATTTGCACATTTATTGCACAGACAAGTCACATCCGGTGGGGTGGGATGTATTGCACATGGGGACTTGAGATAATAAATAAGTAGGTTGGAGATTAAAAAAAAAAAAATAATAATAACACATGAGGTGGTGATTGTGCTCTGTCTGCCCTCCACAGCGTCTGCTCATAGCGAAGGAGTTCGGTGACCGGGCAGCCCAGAGACGGGCCTACTGTAACCTGGGCAACGCCTTCATCTTCCTGGGGGAATTCGACATGGCAGCGGAACACTACAAGTAAGGGCCAGACATGCACCCATCCATCACGCTGTAATAAGGTCCTCTGCCCCTGGCTGCCAACCTGAGAAAACAAACACCAACCCTCCACCACCCCTCCCTCCTTAGCTCTCCGATTTAGGTTTTTAAAAGTCAAAAGTCACCCTCAGCGACTTCTAAAGCCTGCCAAGCTTAATGGTCTCTCTCTGTTAAAACGATCTATGGTAGAATCACCAATCACCACTCCAAGTTTAGCACTAATCTTTTATGCATGGTGCCTTCTGTTGTTGTTAGGAATACTGGTAAAGAGTTTTATTTTAAATGAGGGATGTTTTTCCAAGAATAGATTCGCTTCACTACAAAGATGTAATAATGTGGTGGCGGAGGTATAGTAGCTGGTTTTGTATAAGTCTGTGGGTGTGGGTTCTTTGGGGGGGGAAATGACTGCTGAAAAGTCATTTCCTTATAATGCTAAATTTGGAAGGTACTAGTGCTGAGGCTGTTGATGCAGCCATGTTGTGTGAGAGGGGGAGTGGCTATGGTGCCCAGAGTGACACATAGACAAAAGGCAGTTGAAGCTCGTTTTACTGATGTATTTGGCAATTTTTGTCATAACATGAAACTTGCACTTACTCATTAGCAAAACCCCTACCATATTTGAGCTCAGTGGAACAAATGGTTAGAAAGTTGTGCATCGAACAGACAGACTTTTTGTACCCTAACAGAGAAAGGATAAACATTGTTGGTGTAATTAAATGGGTGGCCTTACTGACCGAATTGTCCATTAATTTACAGCAGATCTTATTTATAGAGAAACAGATCCACAGCACTGTGATTGCAAGACCAGGTCCAAAACTATAAACTGTGGTAGTAGTCCAGCCCCCGACATTGCCTCACTGTGTGTGTGTGTGTGTGTGTGTGTGTGTGTGTGTGTGTGTGTGTGTGTGTGTGTGTGTAGGAATGTTTGTGTGTGCATTGCCCTGTTGTTCTTTTGTGAATGCGCGCAGTGTTCACACACCCCATTGGTCATCATCGGTCATGCCTGCGTGTCATCAGGTCTGATAAAATGACTCTTGGGATTTTTGGGTTTTGATTATGTAGCAGATTTGGTCAAGTTTATGTGTGTTTTTTCCTGGTTTGCAACAGCAGTGTCAGCCTGACCCAGTGCGTGACCTGTTGCCTATTTACGAGCCCTTGAATCTAGTAGGCCTAGGCCTTACTCATATATGACATTTAGGTGCCAGAGTGACCCTGTTCACTGATTATGCATGGATCCCATGTTTTGGCTTTGAATGTCCTTGACACTATCTCAGGGTCAGAAGTTCCAAGTAGAGAGATTAGAAAGCTGCATTTTACACTCTTTTTTTCTCTAGAATTTCTCAGATGGGTATAAATGTGCTGCCGTCGTCTGGTTACACTTTAGAAGACTCCTGGACAGCTACTTAACGCGAGTGATTTTAGCTACTGCTGCCTGACACCAAGCCAGAAAGACTTTGTACATTTACCATCTTATTCTGTTATTTTTACCATCTCTTAGTCAGTTTTTTTTATTTGTTGTACATCTTGTTTAGTCATCCTTATTCACGACTTGACGTCTCTATTTTCAACAAACCATTTATTTCTTTGGGTATGTATGTGTATAAATTGCATAACTTTATTGTCAGCCCTGATGAGGTCGCTTAGGAGGATGTGTGTTTAGAGGTGTGTGTGTGTTTGTGATATTCAGGAAGGCACTGCAGTTGGCTCGGCAGCTGAAGGACCGGGCCGTGGAGGCTCAGGCTTGCTACAGCCTTGGGAACACCTACACCCTCCTGCACGATTACGAGAGGGCCATCGACTACCACCTGAAACACCTCATAATCGCACAGGACCTCAACGACAGGTGCCGTACATCTTGCACACACAGACATACACACACACACACACACACACACACACACACACACACACTTCACCTGGGAGGTGGTAGACGATAGCCGCCTCCAGCCAACACCTCCTCATCACACAGAACCCTAATTGACAGTTGCCATACACAACCCCATTGCACACAACCTCTATTGCCACATATGTTCACATTTTCCACTTATATGTAATTGTGTATTTGTGACTAAGGACCGTTGTAAATACATGTGAAATATACTAATGTGTGTGTCTGTGTCTACAGGATCGGAGAGGGTCGTGCATGCTGGAGTTTAGGGAATGCACACACTGCCCTGGGCAACCATGATCAGGCCATGCACTTTGCAGAGAAACATCTAGAAATCTGCAAAGAGGTACTTACCATTACATTATATTACACTACATTACATTACATTGCACTTAGCAGCTGCTTTTATTCAAAGTGACTTACAAAAAGGAGGGCATAATAACCTAACAGAGGTGTAGAGGTCTAACCTAACAGAGGTATCGCATTTCCCACATGCCCACTACTCTTCCTTCAGCTACACGTAACCTTCTGGGTCCATTGCACTTTGGATCAGTAGAAATGTGGCTTTGTTAGACTTCCTTAAGGCTATGATGCATTCTGTGCATTTGCTCACAGTCTCCACACTTCCCACTGATTTTTGTGGACCACTGTGACTGCGGCCATGCTTGTGTGCATAATGTACCTGATGGATGGGTCTGCTTGTTTGTGTTTTCGCTCCAGACTGGGGACCGCAGTGGAGAGCTGACGGCACGCATGAATGTGTCCGACCTGCAGATGGTGCTCGGCCTAAGCTACAGCACCAACAACTCCGTCCTGTCTGAGAACAAAGAGATCGACTACAACCGTGCAGGTAACCCACAGAGCATGTCGCTGGAGAGACACCGACTGGCCAGTATGCTTGTGTGCATCTGAATGTAAAAAGTATTTGAATCAACGTTGGTATTTATTGCCTATTTTCTGCCTCATTGGTATTAATCACAGACTTTCCTGTGTTAGACCTTTGAAGTAGATTTAGTATTTATTGCATACTTTGTAGTATGAGGCAACAGTAAGTTAAAGTTGGAATAACTGTTTAGTGTTGGTTCTTGTATCTGGCCACAGTTAAATGTAGAAATAACATGGTATGTCATCTCAGAAGTTTCATTTAGTGTGTTTCCCGGTTCCTGATCCAGTATTTATTTTCATGTAGGAGCACGGCCAAGGATGAGCAGACGGCACAGCATGGAGAACCTGGAGCTGATGAAGCTAACCCCAGACAAGATGAATGTAAGCTCCGCTTTAAAACATTGCCATGGTTTACAACAACGATTCGGTAAAGCAATGGGTCACCGCAGCTGTCAGATGTGGTGTAAATTATCTTTGCAAAATGTGGACCCTTACCAGCCACTGACAAATAAATGGTAAAATTTTGTTATTTGTGTCCGACATCTACCAGACACTTTTATATTTTACCAGCATTTCGCTGGTGGCTGGTGCCAATTTCCATACCTGATATATATTATATATAGATTGCATGTTTGTGCTTTAATGCTAAAGTTGGAACTCTCCTGCACATCTATCACAGTGTGGAACAATCGACTCAGTGGTCACACATAAGTCACAGTCAGAATGTGTGATGCCTTGTTTTAATTACATCTTCAGCTCATTAAAGTGGACGGCTTGCAAACCTCTCGTCCGCAGGGACAGAAGTGGAGCAGTGACATCCTGACCAAGCCGACCAAGCCAGGCCTGGGCAAGTCCTCCTCCAGGCTCTTCTTTGTGAACCGCTTCAAGGGAAAGAAGCACAAGAGTGGCTCCACCAAAGTCCTGCAGGACAGCAGCAACACTCAGGACACCGTGCCTGGCCCACAGAAGGTGAGAGACTGAATGAGGCTTTAACTATTACCAATTTAACCCTTTACAGTTTGTCGTTCAAGGTTTGGTTTTCCAGTGCTGTCTTTTTCCCTATTGCTTTGTTAGTCAGTTGATCAGATAGATCATGTGTTTTTACTTTTGAGGAAAATTACAGCTATGTTGGCACTTAGATTTAAGACCCCTGTGTCAGGGAGTTTTTCCTCACCCTTGTCTCTTGACGCTCTTTTCCCATCTTTATTAGGATGTGAGTACATTGATAACTTATGAGGTTCACATGGCACAAGATGTCAAAGTAGGCCTATGCAGTAAGATGACCTTAAAATCACATAAATAAATATCCCTGCACTTGCTGCCACTGTGATACGCTATTTCATGGTATATATTACAATAGCATACTTTTTGTCCCAGCTGTCTTACTGTTAGAAGCTTAATGAGTCTGCATGCCATGTTGAAATGTTGAAAAAGAACTAGAACGATACAAGATTCGGAACTAGAATGTCACAAGACTGAGATGTGACATGGCATGGCATACCTGATGCTCCAGATGACATGTGGGTCATGTGCTGCCCTGCATCCGCATCATGTGTCATGGCTCCCTTTGTGTGTATTCCAGAGGGCTAGCGTGGACACACTCGGGGACGAGAGCTTCTTTGACCTGCTCAGCCGTTTCCAGAGCAACCGCATGGACGACCAGCGCTGCGCCATCCAGGACCGCAAGGGCAGCGCGTCCGTCCCCTCCAGCCCGACCCGCACCCCGCCCAGCGCCATGAAGAAATGTAAGCTGCGTCTCCAGCTCAAGACTTAACTCTACACGCCACTCTCTTTCTGTTCAACTCTACACGCCACTCTCTTTCTGTTCAACTCTACACGCCACCCTCTTTCTGTTCAACTCTACATGCCACTCTCTTTCTGTTCAACTCTACATGCCACTCTCTTTCTGTTCAACTCTACACGCCACTCTCTTTCTGTTCAACTCTACACGCCACCCTCTTTCTGTTCAACTTTACATACCACCCTCTTTCTGTTCAACTTTACATACCACCCTCTTTCTGTTCAACTCTGCACGCCACTCTCTTTCTGTTCAACCCTACACGGCACTCTCTTTCTGTTCAACTCTACTCATACCTCTTCTCTCTCCTCTCGCTGAACTGCTCTACACATGTATGTCATATACAATAGAGGTGATTTTGTAACGATTAGCTTATGATGTCAATCCAGAGTTATGAAACTGTATATAACTGAAGAGATTTGCTATCTGAGCTTGTGAGAAATCCTGTGTGCAGATCTTCAAGGTTTATTGAGAACCTTGATCTTCAAGGTTTATTTTCTAAAGAACCAAGTTCACAAATGGGCACTACAGAAGGCAGGTCAGCCTTCTTTTGATCACACACTAAGGCTTGAATGTTCAAACTCAATTTTAACGAACAAGTAATCAAATCTATCATTATGTGAAACATAAGCACACATTTCATGGTAGGACCCTTGGTTTGCAACATTTGTTTTTTGTCCCCATAGTAACGGTGGTAAATAAATATTTCTCTGCAGCGTTCTCGGAGGCGTCCCCTGGCCAGGAGCCGTTCTTCAGCCTGGTGGCGAGTGCTCAGGGCCGTCGCCTTGACGACCAGCGGGCGGGCACGGGGGGCAGCCTCCCCGGCCTGAGGCTCACGCAGAACAGCGGCCAGGCGATGCTCAGCCACCTGATGGCCAGCGCCGACAACAACGAACCCGACGACCAGTTCTTCGACATGCTGGTCAAGTGCCAGGTAGAGAACCCCTTAAATATGGAAGTTAAAATGGAAGTAAAATAGAAATTAACCCCTTGAAATGGATCGAGACAGTCTCTCTCAGCATTACATTACATTACATTACACTTTAGTAGATGCTTTTATCCAAAGTGACTTACAAAAAAGGAGCGCATAATAAGCTAACAGAGGTGTAGAGGAACACAGAGTAAGCAGACTACCCTCATACATACAAGGAGATGCATGTGCCTACATAAGTTTCTTGGAGCGGGGACACTACAAACACTTCCTACACAGGCAGAATTATACAAGCATGGGGCACCTAGGGAAACAAGCGTACTCTCAGTTTAGCTATGCATGTTACCCTCACTCAAAATGTCTGCAGAGTTTTACTAACTGGCTGTCCCCTCTCTATTGACCCCCCTTGTCCTTCCACTGGCACAGGGCTCTCGTCTGGATGACCAGCGGTGCGCCCCCCCGCCTCCCCCCAGCAAAGGCCCCACAGTGCCCGATGAGGACTTCTTCAGCCTGATCATGCGCTCCCAGGCCAAGCGCATGGACGAGCAGAGGGTCACCCTACCCACCAGTGCCAGCTGCCACCAGCTGTAGTTCGGGCCCCTGTCCGGACCCCCACCTCACAATAGAGACTGCTCGTATTCAGCAGTGTGTGATTGCACGCTATATTGAGGTGCACCAGCTGGCAAGGAGTTTTGGGGTCAAATGGATTTCAGTGCTAGACGACTTCCAGAAAATTAATGGGAATCGGAATAATTTTTTTCTTTTTGTCAAACTCAGGTTCCATCTCTTGACTTTATTTTTGAACAGTTCTGTATTGCAAGAGTGTTCAGAAAACTGGTCAGTCAGTTTTTGCTTGTTTATTTTCACATTCACTGCATAGTATTCCACTCTTACCCTAAGTGTATCTTTAGATACATGACTGCAGTTTTGCCTGTATTTATTTTCATTTAATCCATTTTTATCTCTTCCTTTTGCGTGTACATTGTATACTGCCACTCCTTTGCTCTTATGTTTTTAATCCCCAAAGTATTTCCTTGTAGATTTTAGATGGGTACAGTGCTCTGTAATTCTATTTTTTTAATTGTTTATATGTGTGTTAGCAGAGAGTGCATGAGAAAATTCTATGATGTATTTGGTAAAAGAATGACCTCAGTGATGTGTAGCACCTGATATCCTTTTGTACCTAACATTCTGATGCACATGTAATGGGGAATAAAACCTCATTTTGTGTACACTGGTGTGGTTATCAGTGTGGTTATCAGTGTAGTCATTCACTCATTGACACAGGGTTACATTTACTGATCTTCAGGGTTTATTGAGACCCTGGCAGTGTATTTTACAAAGAACCATGCTAACAAATAGGCACTACGGAAGGCAGGTCAGCCACTGACCCTGCCTGCACCCTAGGGTGACACAATAGTATGGAGTTAGAGAGCTTTCAAAAATATTCGTGTTCATGGGATAGAAATCCGTGCATATTTGGAAAATCTGTACATAATTGGCTGTAGTTCCCAAATATGCACGGATTTCTATCCCATAAACACGAATATTTTTGAAGGCTTTCTAACTCCATACAATAGTCTTTCCCATAGGGAGCAGTTACGCTGAGCTAGGCCAGCTGCAGTGCATCCTGTGCCGCAGGCCGCTACACTATTTTTAATTTTCTTTAAGCAGCATTCATATTTTATTTTACTATGTGATTTATGCTTGTTAAGCCTTGACTCTTTTTCAGATAGACTTGCATGTTCATAGCCATTTTGGTTTGTATGTCAGAGCTTGATTGACGGGCCGTGCGTTGAAATTATCCTGAGTTTGAACAGGCAACAGGATATGCTGATGTCCGTTTGCACACAAAGAGCAATCATCCTGCCAGGACAAACTGTGACTGGGTGCATGCCCGACTGGGGTCACATCAGCGTTTCCAGTGGCTCCTTTTTGATCTGTGGTCTCAAACTGGAGATCTCTTAGTGTGATTCTCTTCCATCGCCCTCTACCCTCTCCGATGGACATGGAGTATTCTGGAAAGAGAAAAAGTACAAAACAAACCCATGTAGGTGGCTGGCTCTTAAATTAAGTGGGCCGCTACTAAGTTGAGAAATGGCCACTTCCAGTATATACTTATACCAACGATTATTTCACACACATGTAACACTTCATTAACTTCCTCATTAACCCTCTTCATTTACTTACATCTGTGTCTTCTGCTGAGTGCTGGTTTTCCAGATTAGGTCTTAGTATATTATCTAAACTGCTTCTTCTTGTCTCTGCAGTACACACGTTTTCCAGTGTATCAGATGAATTGCTCCTTTCTTCTCTCTGCTCCAAGCCCTGTGCTGCCTTCCCTGGATCATGTGCGATGTGTTTATGTTGATTCTGTTCTTCTGAAGGCTTGGGGGCCTCTGTGTTGGCTTCCTCTTCATGACTCTCATCCACAGTTCTCTGCTGAGCAGTGTCAACCTCATGTGGTAAATTAGGGGGGTCCTGGCTACCCCTGCTCCGGAAGAGGGCTGCGATGAATTTATGTCCCTTTATGAGAAGAAAGAAATACTTCGTTTGTACTTTCCGCCTTGCCATATTATAGTTACGCGAACCAATGATCTGCTACGCATGTGTGGACGACATGAACTTGTATAACGATACTAATTAAGTCTGTCGCGTAGGATATTCTGTAATATGCACTACATACCAAAATAATAAGTAGTAGAGTCAGGCCGAGTTTAAAAAGGTCGGCAGGCGGAGCGTGTTTTAAAACCATTAAAGGTGCCCATAATCCATGAGTTTTGTAGCACTTGGCACAAGGATCATCCTTAGGGGGAAAAAAAAAAGTGTGTTACCGTGGACGTGGGGTTGTTGACTATGAAAGTGTACTTACTCAGACAACACAAGAAGGAAAAGATTGCAGAAGATGGTCTGATATTACCGTTACCTTTCTTGTCATGCTTTGCGCTACGGCATCGTATCTCAGCATGTCCGTATAGTCAACCCACTCATCGTCTCTTCCCACTGAGAAGGACATACATTGAAACATAACAAACATAACTATTACGAGATTATACATTTTGTCATGGCACGCTAGCAAAACATGGACCCAAACGAAAGAGAAAGTGAATGTACTTCACTGGGTACAGCGTACAAGGTACAATACGGCCACGGACCCTGCGTGCACCCCTAGGGTGACACAATAGTCTTTCCCATAGGGAGCAGTTAGCTAGGCCAGCTGCAGTGCATCCTGTGCCGCAGTCCGCTACATTATTTTTAATTTTCTTTAAGCAGCATTCATATTTTATTGTACTATGGGATTTATGCTTGTTAAGCCTTGACTCTTTTTCAGATAGACTTGCATGTCCATAGCCATTTTGGTTTGTATGTCAGTGCTTGATTGAAAGGCCGTGCGTTAGAATTATCCTGAGTTTGAACAGGCAACAGGAATTGCTGATGTCCGTTTGCACACAAAGAGCAATCATCCTGCCAGGACAAACTGTGACTATGTGCATGCCCGACTGGGGTCACATCAGCGTTTCCAGAGGCTCCTTTTTGATCTGTGGTCTCAAACTGGAGATCTCTGAGTGTGATTCTCTTCCATCGCCCTCTACCCTCCTACAGGCCGTGCGTTGGAATCTAGCGCAATGCACTTCAGTTGGTGAGCTGGGCAAGTGCTAGATCTGCTCATCTGTGGTTAGAGGTAGGTATCACTTCTCATTTGGGTATGCCCTTTTATGTGTTAAGAGTGCGGTCATGATCTCTCATCATATGTCTTGGTGCATTTGAAGCTGTAGAGGGTACAGAGCTCTAAAATGACATTTTAGGTATAGAAGTTATTTTTGTTGAGATTGACACCAAACGTTATTTTTCACGTAACAGCCATATCACCTAGTTCACAGCTAAACATACACATTTTAAGGGATAGTTGGTATTTTAGGCTGCTGGCAAATTACATGCGTGGTGTGGGAATTGCTACATCTAGAAAGAGATATGCTTTATGGACCTAAAGAGAGTAACACGTTTAGAACTCTTTGTGCTGGGACGGTATCATATTTTTCATACCTTGATATTTTCCTGACATAATGCCCTGGTATGTTGGTATTTAACTTTTTTTAAGGTGTATGTTGTGTCTAGGTATAGCCAACGTCCATAAATCAGACAAACAGTGTCTATGAAGTAGCCTTGAAGTATTTAATATATTGAAGGATAACTTTTCCTACAATGCAAGATAATAATTTTTTTTGTATCACAGCGTTTTTGTACCATTCTGATATTCGCAAAATAATTCAGTATATCTCAGTGTTAGCTATAGATCATACCCTTTGTTATTTAAGAATACCCCACATACGATATTTTCAAAATACCACCGAAGCCTAATTACCTCAAAACATAAAACAGCTCTCATACTCAACAGCAATGACATTTGAGCTCATGATGAGTGACAGGAAGGCCTTTACTCCAACAGCACAGCAGCAGTCACACATATCAGCACTGGGTGCTGTTTACATAGATTTGTATAAAAGCTAACAAGAAACAACTAAGACGTTATGATCCACATTAAAATAAAACAATAAATATGCATTAGATAAATCAATTTTGTTAAATGACTTCATGATGAAAAAATATAATTAAATATAACAATTTTCAAAATATTAGTTCCTTGGAAAAAAGTGCAACCATAACACAAAATGAAGCCACTAGTATTAAAAAAAAAAATCAATATAAAAGTAGTTGTGTTAGAATGACATGCTTGTCAGACAAAATTGTTCCCTTTTGCAAAGACAATGACTGACCATAATAACATTTAGTCAATGCCACCATTTGACACTATCAGAAAGCGGAAGGGACAAGAGAATTCTACAACGTGTATCCTATGAGCCTCTGAACTGGACTCAAACATTTGATCCAAACTGAGATCTGACTCTACATACTGCACATACATTTGAGTGGTGCTCCAAATGCAAGCAGGCCATGTCAAAGGGCACAATAATGACTGCCACCGCACACGAATTTACACCAAAATCACTACTTAACACTGCTCTTCTTCACATTTTTCATAATCTAACAAAACAGATGAAAGCATTTTCAGCTGGAGCAACACAAGTGTCAGTGAAGACCTACCAGCCTGAATAGAACACCCAATCTCCAACCTTCTTAAGCATGTACCCCAGGTCTGATTAGAACATCCAATCTCCAACCTTTTAAGTATCTGACCCAATCTAGAACTTCCCCAAGCATATAACTCGGGCATGGACAGAATATCCAATCTACAACACCTTCCAAGTATCTGACTCACGCATTTAGCGGTCTTCAACCTCCTAGGTATCACAGACACAGACCAGGATGTAGACATTTCCAACCCAGAATAATCACTGTATAAGCAGACAGGAAGCTTGCAGCACTTATAAATGACACTTTTGATGTTGAAGTAATAGCAGCTTTACACATGCTCCAGCACAGGACTGGTGGACCCTGAAGGGGGGATGCAGTAATGTTGACGCCATGCTCATTCATCCTAATTCTGCTCAGGAACTATGCGACAGGTATGCAATGGCTGAGATGAGGGGTTTCCCATTTTGTTTTACACAGAGAGCATGGAGCGGTGTTTTGTGGGAATGTCACTGGACTTGGATTTTCTGCAAATCCCATTTAACCTGCAATTACAGGGCGAGTTGCTCTCAGAACCTCCACACACTCACTCACACACTCTCACTCGCACATAGAGAGAGAAAGACCACTCCCTGTATACACGCATGCATATATGTACATCTCTCACTGAAGGGTAGCGTACCCTGTGTTGCTATTATTAGTAAAGCTTTTGAAATGGACAAAACTGGAACCAAATTCAGAAGGCACCAACCGAGTAATATTTGCACTAAAGCATCCCGTTTCATTTTCACTACTTCCTTAAACACAGGCAACCATTGGAATGTGCAGGATTACTCATTCTTCTGAGACACTATACAGAAAAGAGTTGCAGGCCTAACTTCAGAGTAGGAATGATTTTCATACAACAGGTCATTTTAGTGTAAGCATGTGGACATTATCTCGATTTTTCGCTATATACAGTTTTAGGTCATGAGAACAGGCAACGTTTTTACAAGCATTTCATGAGTGCATGGACTAATATAATAAATTAACATGAAAGATGTAGAAACTACACTACCATACACACATATTCTGTCACACACACAGTCATTGCTCCACATTCTACGCATACACTCACAGACACACACACACACTCATGCCTGTACATACCCCCCACACACAGACACACACACACACTGTGTCATACTAAACACATAAACACATTCCAGGTGACCGTTCTAGTCACTGTTATGGGAAAGACGGATGCTGCATTGGAGTTCTATGGTTGACTCAGCGCACTCTCTCCCCCTGGTGGTGAAGAGGTGCACTGCTCCATGCTGTGCTATGTTTGTGGCAATCCTTCTCCCCTCTCTTTCCTCCTCTTTTCTCCTCTCCCCTCCTCTCCTCTCCTCTCTTCTCTTCTCTTCTAGGCGATGTGTGTCCACAGGGTGACTGTCCGGTCGGCGGAGGAGGAGACGAAGGACAGGTCGTGAGCGTGCCACCTGCACTGGATCACCTTGTCCTTGTGCTCTCCCGCCAGCGTCACGGGCAGCTGCTTGGTCAGGTCTCCTGGAGGACACACACACACACAGATCAACACACATGATAAACACACTTGATGAACACACACACACACACACACACACACACACACACACACACACACACACACACATGATGAATACACACGGACGAACACACACTGATAAAACCACACAGACGAACACACAAAGATAAACACACATGAATACACACAGACAAACCCAAATGATGAATACACACATATAATCACACATCATAAACACATATGATGAACACATACAGATGAACACACACATGAAGAGCACACAGATAAAGACACAGAAAAACACACATGATGAACACACACAGATGAACATACATGATGAACACATGGTTTCAGTAGTGACTTATGAAGCATGCAACCACTTACATTTTTCCTCATTTCACAACTGTGTTTTTCTCATTTAACAATTTGAATCACCTTGTTCCTCAAGTCTTTTCCTTTGTTGTTCTACAACCAGCCAACTTATCCTTATGCTTTATGGGCCTTTTTCTGTGGAACTGCTCTACTTTTACTTTTAAGCTCTAATCTTGGTCATTATAAGGGTCATCTATATATGCCAAACACACACACACACACACACACACACACACACACACACACACCTGTGTCATGGTTGGGATCAGGGAGGTTTTCCACACACACACACACACACACACAGGAGCCTCTGTGGCTGAGCAGTCCAATTTGACACATGAATCCTCACCCTGCAGGTCGGTGACCATGACCTTGGTGTCGTAGGAGCCGGTGAGCAGGTAGTGTGCCCCAGGGGAGAAGCGCACGGAGCGTACGTCGCTGCCGTGAGGGTGGTACGTCTGCACCATGCGACCCCCGCGGATGTCATACAGCATACACGAGCTGTCCTCCTGTCCCGTTGCCAGGAGACGGCCGCTGGGGTCCACAGCCACGGAGGCCACGGGGCTTCCTGTAAAGGCAACAGGGAGAGTTGGGGTTAGGGACACACACACATACACATAAACACACACACACACACACCTGTGCCATGGTTGGGGTCAGGGACGTTTTCCACCACACACACACACCCGCCCACACACACATCTGTGCCATGGATGGGGTCAGGGACGCTTCCCACACACACACACACACCTGTGCCATGTCTACATCTTCCTATGTAGTCGTGACATTAGTTTTAGCAACTTAATGTGAACTTCAAGCGATTCCAAGCATGATTTTTTTCATTATACTGATTAAAATACATAAAAAATGGATAGACCATTGTGTACATCATTTTCTAATGATGTATGTCTTCTATTTCTATAGGTTTGTATGCACATTATTTATTTTAAAAAATATTATATAAATTAAAAATCCTTGAATACATGAATCCTTCAATGATGGATTGCTCTCTGTGCCATATGACTGTCGTGCACAACACTTTTGCTGCTGGCATATTCAGCACCTTATTTATTTATATATAGCAGCTTGGTATTGTAAATTGAATCCGGTTTCTTTACGTTTTTATAGTCTTATTTGTATATACTTGTATATATTGCTCTACATCTGAACCTATATTTTGATTCTACCCAGCTATTCTATCTATCTATTTCTATTCTTATTCTTGTCTACTGCTTCTTGTGCATCTGTGGGCTGTTCTGAACGACATCTCACTATAATTTGTATAGTCACAATAAAGACTTGTACTTGTTTACCTTCTTAGTTTTTCAGTAAAACTTTTCCTCACACAAACCATCCTTTACACTATCTTTTGTTTACCCTCAAAACAAACACAGTCACATGCATAGTAGTAGTAGTGAGTAGTAGTGCATGTGTGTGTGTGCGCGTGCACACGCGTGAAGTAGAACCCACCTGAGCCGTGGAAGCCTGTCCCCACCACCCTCACACAGCTGGGCACCCTTAGGTCCCAGAACCTCACGGTCTTGTCCTGTGAGCCTGACGCAATCATCCAGCCTCCCCAGGTGTACAGTGACAGGATGTGCCCTGAAATGTGGATCATGTGCTTATTACAATTCTACCTATATTCACATACTTTGGTCTGCAGGACAGTACACAGGATTTACGCAGGAACCATGAAGTTAAATGAATACCTTTAAATTAATACTTTACTCCGGGCTAAAACCACTATCGTATACATAATTTGACATTCCAAGATTCCAAATTTCCCAAAATGTAGTGTGTGTGTGTTTCCGTGTGTGTTTGCATGTATGTGTGTATGTGTGTGTGTGTGTGTGTGTGTGTGTGTGTGTGTGTGTGTTTGCGTGTGTGTGTGTGAGCGTGCGTGCGTGTGTACCTGTGTGTCCGCTGAGTGCGTGAAGGCCCTGTCCTCTCTGGCAGTCGGTGGTGTAGATGTTGCAGTCTCCGGCCCCGGCGCTGATGAGGATGGCCCCCCCGCTCTCCGGACCCTCCATGAAGGCCAGGTCTCTGATGGTGCCGTCATGCATGCTGAACTCCAGATCAGGGCCTGTAAAAACACACAGTTTAATGCTTTTATTTGGATCTTGACTTAAGGAAATTGTTACAGATCCAACACTGATGGAGGTGCATGGTAGTGGCAGTTAGGCTTGACCAAACACCAGAATGTTCTGTACTATAGACACACACACCGTGACAGTGTCATTCCAGTGTGATGTATTGACAGTACTAAACTACTTTAGTAAGTGCAGTTTATGGGTAGACCAGAAATAGTAAAGTAAAGGTGAGTTTTGCATGTGCTAAACTATCAGAGAAGAAAGGTCCCTGTAGCAGGAGGCATAATACAGTTTTTAATAATGTGATAGGGGAAATCTATGGCTAATAACTGGTTTATTATTTGATCCACCAAGCACTGTCAAATGTCCCACACTGGCTTTGTGTGTGGACAGCAGCTTGTGACTGACAACGGTGACAACGGCATGGTGTGGCATAGCATCACATACCAACTTTAGTGCCCTCAGATAAACTGCTGTGTCGTATATGTTTCTACCTCTCTCTCTCTCTCTCTCTCTCTTTCTTTCTCTCTCTCTCATACACGCATGCACACACAAACACACACACGCACACGCACACGCACACACACCTGTGGCATTGCAGGTCTCTGCGTTGAAGGGCAGCACTTTGACGTATTTGTCATTGGAGCCGGTGGCCAACAGCTGCCCACAGTGGCTCCAGGCCACGCAGTAGATGGAACCCTTGTGGTGCTTGTTCCTCTTGAAGCGGACCACCGGTGGCTTGGATGCACCGGATCCACTGGGAGAAACACACACACACACACACACACACACACACACACACACACACACACACACACACACACACACACACACCAAAACTTAGTACGTACAAACGCTGTGTCCAAATTACATATCCCCAATTAGCAGGTGATGTTATCCTCATTGTCTTCGGTACAGGCAATAGTATTTGTTTAATCAGTCTATGCAATATGTGCACTTTGTA
>CM059265.1:34914852-34959852 GCA_030347295.1 Setipinna tenuifilis
TACAGCTGAGATATTTTGGAAGGAGGGCGGAAATCACATTTTTAAAAAGTAGCATTGCTGCTCTGCTGCCGTATCAGTGGCAGGCACACAAACAGCTTCTCTCCCTTCTCTTCAGAGATTGGTCCACACTGCCTGAACAGATGGCTCATTTTTACTGGACTCAGACAAGATTCCTAAAGAGAACTAGCGAGAGAGAGAGAGAGAAAGAGGGGGAGAGAGAGTGAGCAAGGAAAAGAGCGTCAGGGAGCCGATGGAGAGAGATGGAAAGAAGCCGATGGAAAGAAAGACAGACAGGCAAAGGGAAAGACTTGGGGGGGCGGGGGGGGGCGATAGATGAACAAAAGAGGGTAAGTCCATCGCTGGCACCCCACCCTCTGCTCTTACTCCCGGCTAAAGACAGAACACTTCCTCTTTGTGTCTTCCACTTCCTGTGCAGCCAGAGCAGCTTGAGGACACAGCACAGCTCAGGCCAGCAGTCAGCACTGGACTGCTCTCAGACTCAGCACACTGGGGAGGAGGGGAGCCAGACTGGGAAACGGGGGAGGAGGAGAAAGAGAAAAAAAGAGAAAGAGAAGAGGAGTAGGAGGGGGAGGAGGAGGAGGAGGAGAAGGGATGACATGAAGAGAAGAAGGACAAGAAGAGGAAGAGGAGGAGGAGAAGGAGGAGGAAGAGGTATGACATGATGAGAAGAAGGAGAAAAGGAGAAGGAGGAAGAGGAGAGAAAGAAGAAGCAGGACGAGGAGCCCCGCTGGGCTGCGTGTGCTTGCCAGTAGAATGAGTCCTCTGGACGACCCAAACACAGGCCTCCTATCAATCAGCACAATCCAAGGCAGCATAACTGCTGTGCAACAGCCTATCATGATGGTGTCATAAACCTCAGGTCACTCGAGAGCTAAGGGTGAACCTTGCGCATGTTATTATACTTGCAGTGCTGCTCAGGGTGCTCTGTCTGTTTAATGGGAGGCAGTTGGTAGTAAATCTAAATAGCCTGGCTTTAGAGGGCTGGGGACACTGGGGACACAATAGGCTCTGACATCATCCTCTGTCCCACAGTACCATGCAGAGATGCCATCCGGAACTGAGCGCGTTCCAAAAGTGCACAGTACAGAATGGAGTATCACTAATCACTGGAAAGCCGTAATATAACAGACAGAATTAACTGTTCTGAAAGAGAAGCCATAGATTTATAAGAATGTTCTGGAAACAACAGGAAATGAATAGACCAATGGGTACTGGCACTGGCACAAGCTCTAAAAGCTCTACTGCGAGTAGACATACCACACCTAGTTGGTGGGTGTGTAGAAAGTAAACAGTCATACAAGTCCAGGTGCTGTACCCTTTTTTAGCCAAATATAGATCTTCTTTTCTTTTAAAAAACACTGCTAACTTAAATGAACTCTCTTTGACTCTCCTCTCTCTATTGTGATATCTTGAGTATGTGTTTAGGTCTTTAGGTTTTCTGCTCCTAATTGCACACCTGTACAGAGTTCCTCCCAAACCCCTCTAGCCATGGGCCACTGTGATTGGATGTTACCCGCCCCATCATCCTACCTCATTCTTCTCCGGCGTTGGGGCGTCCTCTCCAGGAGCAGAGACCGGTCGCTGCTTCTGGGGTCCGGCCGAGTTCAACATTTTGTCCGAGGGCGTGTCGGTCCGAGAGCTGGCCAATCAGAGAGCTCACATTACTGAGTGCTGAGCCCTGCGCTTGAGCTAATTGCCACTACAGTGGGCTGCACTTCAAGGCAAAACACTGCCAGAGGCTTATAGGGTAAGCACAATGAGCAAACAGCTTCCAGATTCTGTTCTGTCTACCATTAAAAACACTTACACTTCATATCAGACCTCTTTTGGAAAACCCTCGACTGAATGCACCTTCAAACACCCCAAAGGGTGTTTTTGCAAACTCCCACACCTCAACAGCCAATGACAAGGCATTTTACAGCAATGCATTATAAACTATGTACAGTTTCTTAACATTCGCAAACAAGCATTCAATCACAAAGATAATCAGTCCTTAATGCCTTTCCCTGTGATGTAATGTCAATGCTAAAAATAACAGCAATAAGTCACAATAAGTCTAAGAACAAAAACCGTTTTTGGGGGAAAAAGCTAGCTAAATCAATCAATCAATCAATCAATCAATCAAACAATAAATAAATAAATAAATAAACAAACAAACAAACAAACAAAACCGACATCCATCCTCCATGCAGTAACCTTGTCTCTGAACAACCTTGTCTCTGCCCTCACCTCTCGGGGGACTCCTCGAAGATGCTGTGGCACTCGGAGGTCTCCATCAGCAGGCTGCGGCTCAGGCCCTGGCTGCCCGGGTACTGGAAGTTGGCAAAGGAGTGTGACATGGGCGACATCGAGCCCCTTCCTCCTCCTACCCCTCCTCCACCGCCACCAACACCACCACCACCGCCGCCGCCTCCAGACCCCCCGGTCCGCTTGTCCTGCCCCACCAGCCCGTGCGAGAGCCCGTCCAGCGCCGGGTTGAGGGAGCGTGACATATAGGTGTCGGCCGACTGCGGTCGGCGGAGCGGCGAGGCCGGGTACGGCGAGAGCTTGCTGATGAGCGGCGTGAGCAGGTCGGCGTAGGCGGCCTTGGCGGGCTTCACCAGCCGGTCGGTGTGGATCTGCAGCATCTTCTGCTCGAAGGCGCACGAGAAGACGCTGGGCGACAGGTTCTGCATCCAGCTGAGCAGGCTCAGGTCCAGGTCGTCGCAGCCGTTGCCGCAGAGCATGTCGATGCCCAGCAGCACCTCGCCCTCCGTGATCTCCTCGCCCGTGGCCTTGCTCTGGCAGAACTCCACGCAGCACTCGTACAGCACGCCCTTGATGAGCAGCTGGAAGAGCCGGTTGCCGCTGGCCTTGAAGCCCGCCTCGCTCAGCTTGCGGTCGGCCGGGATGAACTCGGCCACCATGGTGCAGGCCTCCTCGAAGCAGTGCACGCGCGCCGTGCTGGGGTTCCAGTCCTTGAACTCGGCGTGGTGCGTTAGCCGAGGCAGGGTGAGGAGCAGGCACAGCTTGCTGTAGTCGTCTTTGGACGGGCAGAACTCCTCCAGGGCGTGCAGGCACTTCACCGCCTCCTGCATGGTGTACTCCAGCTGGGTCAGAGGGAAAAGGGTGGGGTGAAACAGCGGGCACAGGCACTAGGTTAGCTGCAGGGTACAGCCCAACATGGCTTACCTTGTACCTTGTAGGCTATTTCGAACAAAGATAGCACTCATTTGTGTTGTCGTTGTTTGTTTACACTTTTTGTTTTATACTGGTCATGATTATTTAAAAAGTTAAAAAAGGACTTAATGTAAAAAGCTCTTTAAGTCAAAGAAATTGGAAGAATTAAAAAGTTTACTGATGAGTACTATCCTTGTTTCAAATAAGATTCAGCACCCAGTCTGAAGTTAATCCAAGGTCCAACCCATTAGCTTTTTACAAATCATGTAATATCACATAACATGTATCTTGACATATAATATTATGTAAGCTCAGGAGAAGTCTTGGCAGTCAAACAACAAAGTAATGTGTTGATAATGGCCAGATATGATGTGTCTAATATATTTTCACGTTTTTCATAATACAGCAAAGAGCCCAGTCACCTATTGTAAATGTTAATAAACTATGCAGCCAAGAGGCACGGTAACCTGGTAAGACTTGGTAAACTCCCAATGGCATTTGCCAATTAGGCCAAAAACACCTCCCAAGAACAGACATCGTGTTGAGATAGTTGTCTTGACGATGGGACACTAATTGGTTACATGTATTAATACATGGAACCCATATTCAATAACATATGCATGCATGTAAACATCAAACACAGGCTAACCAGCACAACCAGACCTTGTGTTTTTATGTGCTGCAATGCTTTGAACACTTCAAATAAGAGCAAAGCCCCTTTTAAGTACTGTGGCACTTAAGTACTTCAATAAGTACTATTGACACTGGCATAACTGGTAATGCACCAACCCCTTTGTAAGTGCACATTATGAGTGACATCATGCCCCACTGAAATCCTCTATCCGCCATCACTGCAGTGATCCTGCTGAACAAGACACTCTTACTGTAATCACCTCCTGTGCTTTGAACAAGAGGCTTAACAGCCTACAACAACTCAGAAGAAGATGATTTGTGCAGCATTGTAATAAGAAGTAGCACCAGAGGTATTTCTAAGTGATCAACAATTACTTCTCAGAACTTTGTATCTTTTTGTAAATTACATTTTCAACGCTGCTTCTAAACAATACTTTAACTGGTTTGACTTGTCTCTTAAAATCTGACATTCAAAACAAAAGCTCCTAAAACAAAAGAAGTCCGCTGCCCTGTGATCATCACTCCCACGGTTGCACCCGTCACTCACATGCTGAGGCTCGTCCTCCGCAGACATGGCGTTGTTGACACACAGTGCTTCCAGAAACTTCTGCTTCAAAACAATGTAACGGAACCTGCGAAAGTAAGCCGTCTTGGTTAAGAGCTGCTTGTCTACTACTTGTTCACTACCTTTCATACCAGTTAGGGAATTAAGCAGAGCATCCTCAGAGCTCTGTTAGGTCCTTGGGATGACAATGAAATTGAAAATGGGTCCTTTTTTATTGCCTACCTCCTTATATTAGCAAAATCAGAAACTGATACTGTGACTTGATAAGGCACAACACATGCATGCCATACTGGTTGACAGAAAAAATTGTGCCTCGTTTGCATTCATTCAAGGCCTGATGCTGCAGTATGATCAAGCGCTCTCACCTTTTCTTGTCAAACTTATCCATGCACTCAAGAGGCTGAATGAACTGCAGAACTTCATCCCACTGCCCATCCAAAATGAGTTGTCTTATTCAGGACAGAAGTCAGGGCACAGAAACAGAAAAGAACACCATGGTTATTTTCACATGACACAGCAGGAGTATTTTAGCGTTGCCTTTGCCAAAACCATACTCAAAACGTGTGCATGGTTTACACAAAGTATTTTTTCTGCATATTAAAATGCACCAGCTAATTGTCATCACATGCAGAGTATAACTGATAAAACAATAAAAGGCAACAGACATGAATAGTTACTTTGTTAAAAAAAAAACTGAAACCCTTCTCAGTGAAAAGGGGGCCAAACCCATTCAGTCCCTCAATGAGGGACTCCCTACTCTAAGGAATGCCATTTTTGGCACCACTGAAAGAAAAAGGCCTAGAAAACCCTGCAGGTTTTGGGAACTGGGCCTGTTCAGCAGGTCATCCGAGTACATGGCAAAGTGTCTATTCTATCCTTCTTTCATCATCAATATTATGTCACACACCATACAAAATTGACATGAGACAAGACAGGATAGCCTACCTTAAAAAAAGCATGTCGTCAGAGTAGAGACCATTGATGACACCACTTTCTTTTTCTAGGGCCAGCATACTGATGTGGAGTTTCCTTGAATTTAAGAAGTCCAGGATGACTTTGATGATCTCCACCTCCTTCACATTTATGATCTCCTCGGCAGTCATTGTGTTCAGCTTCAAAATAGATTGGTAAGACAAACGTGAGCAAAACTTAACACTAAACTTGCCAGTGTAAGTGTAACTGTTAGGAACGCGTTTTACCTCCTGTGATTTGGGAAGTCAAAGTCAACCCGTGGTAAAACATCACAGGGCACAACTTAAGGTTAAGCTTATCTTAAACGGATTAACATTAGCATCGTCCAGCTGTGGATACATTAGTCAATTTGAGGGAACGAACTACTCAGTCGGCGCTGTCATGAGACTTTACATCGTTAGCTTGTTAAGTAAGCTACAGTAAACATCACTGCTGTTCAATGCTGTGAGCTGTGGAACAGTGTTAGCCTGAGGTTGACTATTAGCTAACCGCTAGCAAGCTATCTATCTATACATCCACATGGGCGGATCCGTGGTCCGTGGGCTGTTCAATCAACTCACTAACGTTAAACCATTATTTTTAAAAACATATTTCAAATACAAATGCGATATCCATATCGCTGTAATTAGGCACTGCCACTGACAGAACAAATTGGCTGATAACAAGATTGCTATCAAGCTACTTATCGGGAGATAACGGACTCAGTCGCATCTCTTTACCTGTTATAAATCCAGTTATTACTAAAGGCTGCAAAATAACAAAAAACTTTAAATCTAGATGCGATCGCACACGTAGTAAAGAATATAAGTACACTATAATAGATATATGGCATGTCAGAGGAGACTGATAGGACAGCAGCTACTCATAGTGGAAACTGAGCAACGCACCCAAAACGAGCTATGACAGATTCAGAGCATGACATAGCCAGTGAGTGAGAATGGCTAAGAAAACCGTATGAAGACATGCGTTGGTTAGCTACCAGCCAAACCCTGTTTCCTCTCTGGCGTTCAGAACAGCAAAACAACGGAATGACAAAGATTTGAACTCACCGGCGAGTCCCTATGTTTGCATGAATTCAGTGTGCAGTGTAGCAAATGAACTGTCGCACTGTCGCAATATTTTGGTAGTCCAAATCCGGAATCTTGATTGTTTTCTCCTCTGTTGTCTTCTCCTCCCACCGACAGTTACCACCCAGCCTCTGGTTGTCAAGCGGACCGAGTAACCAATCAGATTCATCCTCCGAAGTCGCTTCCAGAAACCCCGGCTAGAAAACACTCTTTCATCAGACAAACACTCTGTAAACATTCTCACGGTTATCATTTTACACAAACTACTGCTGTTGATATATCGACTGATGCGTATGATAGACTATACATGCCTAAAACTGGAATGTTGCCATTGTGGAGAGGGTGTCTTTATTCGCAAAGATGTCCCTATAAATTAAGACAGCAGAAAAGAATTTCGGGGTTTAGTGTACAAGCCAGTACCATGAAGATTGCCAAGGCCTATGCTACTTGCTGATATGACATCAAAAGGAGGTCTACCATTATTTGTTAGGGTCAAATTAAAAGCAAAGTCAGGTTGCAGACTAGAGAATATGAAGTACGTAGAACTAGGCCTAACTTGAATTAGATGGTAGTCTTATATTAGTAATTAAGTAAATGCAGAAGTGAATTATAGCTTACTAATTCTATTAGTTAAACAACAAGTAAATTAAATATACAAATCCAGGGCATTGAAATTACAATACAAATGCTGAATTTTATGTCTAAATATGATATTGTGTCAAATGGCACAACATGTATGCAACACACTCTTATAGGCTGGAAGGATTCTAGAATTTGTAGACCTTTTACAAGTATTGCCCCTGGAATCTACTACATCAAAAACTAAAAACCCTCATCGTGGATAAACAGAATAACTGTCATAATACAGTTTTAACACTTGTGTGGTCATCTCATCTAGTCAGTGTTTCCGATGACATGATATGCCCTATTTGAGTAAACAGGACCAGCACACATAGGGTACATATCTGCAGGGCTGAATAGTGAATGGGGGACAAGAGGAGGAAGGCCCTAACATGCAAAAATGTGTAGCTAGCCTACTAGCTTAGGGCATCACATGTTCCAGAGTGAGCACATAGTTTATGAAAAGGGGCAAGTCTAAACCAGACCTTTTATGATATAGCACTCCCAGAAATTGTGGAAAAACTGCTTAGCCCACTCATTTTTCACTGGCACAGAGAGTTGCAACACAAGTTTGATCTCAGGGGTGCCTGAGTCCGTACTCCATCCCTGCATTTCTGACAATGGAAGTGACACAGGAACTCCTGGAACTCCTGGAATAATAATATCATGGGACCCACACTGAAGTTGTCAGTAATAGTCCGTATGTCAGTGACCTAACATGAGTTCTCTACTTACATATTATTGAGGTCCAGTGTGTTTGTGCAGTGCACAGGCAGACCTGGCAAATAGTTTATATCTTCTATGTGTGTCATTTTTATGATATGCTTTTTTTCTTGCTTCATGTTCTGGGATCACTTAAAAAAACAAAACAGTTTGAACTGCAGTCCGACAGATTAAAATAAGGAGACGTCACTCAATTTCTTTGATGTAAATCTGTATTTATATACAGGTTAAATGTAACATGAAACAAATACAAAATGATAACATGAACAAATTAAATCAAATGTTGGATGTGGAAGAAGCAATGTTTGACAGTCTTATTCCATCTGACATACCAGTACACCTTTCTGGTCCTGACTCAATTCGTCTCCTCTCACTGTCACACTCTCTTGGTCCTGCTCTGCTGCACACAAAGGCTATGATCCATAACGATCTACATAGTTTTCTAATTTTTTGTAAATTAAATGTAATAAAATGGCTTTTCAAAATACTTTCATATGACAAACTATATATGTACATCATAAACAAGTTAAACCAAATAAGTGACCAAATAGATAAAAAATAAAGACATCTCTCACTTTTCAGGACATGAAGATAACAAAAAAAAAGAAAAATGATCATATAAAACAGAGCCCTGCAAATGAAACATGTTTTTTTTTCAACACACACTTGAACCAGTTTACTCGATATAAGTTAGCAATTCATTTAGCAATGTTATAGGCATCAACTATGTGGAAGCATCATAATACGATATCTAAGGATCTTGTTTATGGTGTTACATGTATTTGACAGTGACAGTTCAGTCTGTGACTAAGAACAGAGGTGTCTGTGGCAATGAAAGAACTCATCTGGTATCTCTGTTTACACCAGCACAATACTCTATATGGGCATTTGGAAGGACTGCATAATTGTGGAATTATAAGAGCATTTTTCACTCGTCTAAAGCTAAAAAGGTCTATCAGTGGTGCGGAACTTTGTTCTCTCCCATGAAAAGGCCTCGTAGTCCAACACTATGTGAAGTAAGCTTGTTCCAATGAAGTTGCCATTATATACAAACCACTATGCATTCTTTTAACATACAGGCTGTCTGTGAATGCTCCTCACTAGCCGCTAATGAAACCTATGATTTCAGACCTCACACTGATGCATGTGACAGAAGGACACAGGTGAGTGCTGGTGAAAATGATTCCCACAGTAATCTACGTCCTTGTAAATATTAAGAAAATAATGGCAATGTGTTAAAAAAAAGTTTACCTCACACGTCATACAATTTAACCAATTTTTTTTTTCATAACCATTTCTGGCCAAAAGCAAACCTTTTGGCCTAAGGCTTGAAGACACTGTTCTTCTCAACAATCACAAGCTCATATACCATGTAGGTGACACATGCTTCAATATGGTATGGGGGCACCCATAACTGAACAAAGCCAAGCCTAAGGCCCCCAAAGGCAACATATGATTTAAAACCATAGCTGTTTCCACACAAAGTGACACTCAGTGCTCCAATTTTCCACACACCATAGTGGGGGGTCTTTATCTCCTGTTGATTTTGGCACAAACACGCACACACAAGCACATACACACATATGCATATGCATAGACATGCACTCAAACAGTCGTGCGCGATACACACAGTACACACACTACAGATAAAACCCACGTTGGTGTTGCATAATGGACGTCAGATGAAGCCTGCCAAATGATTTTTGTTTGTTCTGGTTGTTTACATTCAAGGTGATAATCATAATCACTAAAGTCAAAACACTCTGTCCAGGTGAGTGGACTAGGTGAAATACTGTGAATGGTGGAGCAAATTTCTAGGCTGTATCGCAAATCCTATCTCTACACTGAGGTGTTGGTTGAATGAGTCTGTCTCTTTTACATCAGAGGAGAGAACAGTAGTCTCGACTAGACTAAGACTTAAGAGGCTGGAACTTCTTGGGTGTTCCCTGTTTCTTGGTCTGCCACAGGTGCCCGTAGATAGTGATGGCGTCCACATTGGCCGACATGGTCTTGGCGGGGATGTGGCTGAACTGCTTCTTGTCCGAGTTGTACTTGAACAGGCTCTCGATCATCTTAAGCGTGATGGTCTTGGGTCCGATGCCGGTCAGCCGGGTGATCTCCTCAGTCTCTGGACAGTAGGTGTAGAGAGATCGGAACTGGCACCCTGCGTCGCGGAAAAGAATCAGGAAGCTGTTGGACTCGGTCTTCTCCATTTCCTGCAAAATACAAGGCCATCGTGACAGTGAGTGCCAAATCTGACGAGAGTCAGCCATCCTTACATCACATAGAGCTATGCAATATTAACTTTTATCCAAAAATAAATCCATCTGTAACATCAACACAAATATATTTAAAGTAAACTGCACTTATCAATTTATCAAACATTAAGCACATAAAGTCAACAAGTAACACATGCAGACATTAAGCAAACTATTGTTTGTATCACCAAATGGCATACCTCCAGTATCTTGTTCTTCTGACCTTCATTGACCTTGCCAGCAAGACAGCAGTGAGCTAGTGCATTCTGAATGATGTATTTGTTGGACTTAGCACTTGGCTCCTTGTATAACTTTGGCCCTTGAACAGAATAAGAGGTAACAATAGTTAGTACATTTAGCCCGTTACTGTGCGCTAACGCAACAATGTAAAAGGCTGGGAACAAAACAAGCAAAACCCAACGAAAGGTAAAAGTAGTTTTGAAAAGCAAAAGCACACTGCCACTGTTAATTTTTCAGATTATGTATTTATCTAAAGATTATACTGCAATCTAAATGTATAGTATAGATTGAGGGTCTATAGCCAGGGTCATCATGGCAGCATATTAGCTGCAAATCTCATAAACTGGGTGGGTATGTGCAGATATTTGCACACTCTCTTTGTGCCAGCTGGGCGTATGAGTCCTGTATGACTAACAGTTTAGGTTTACAGTTTAGGTGAGGGTACCTGTGTACTCAGTGTTGGATGCCACAGAGGATGTGGTGGACTCATTCTCCCAGTTCTCTCCGTTTCGACTCACAGACTGACAGGGAGACAAGTAGCCTTCTGCAGAGTCCGGCCTAGATGTAGGCACACACACACACACACACACACACACACACACACACACACACACACACACACACACACACACACACACACACACACAGCTTTAGATGAGCACCATTTACATTATGTCTGACGTGGGGGTGAAGGCAGAAGCACAGGCAGTAACAGCAGAAAGTGTTTGAAGGTAAAGAGAGTGGCGCAAGAGCAAGGTTTTGAAGCAGGTTATGAAAGCACACATTTAGAACTGTCTCACACTGCTTGAACTGTGTACTGTGTGGGCATGGCAACTACAAAACATGTTAATTTTCATTTATTTAAACAGGCACGTCTAGCTGTGCCCAAAATGGGCACCGCAGGTACAGTAGGGCAGAATGACCGCTCCAACCTGTTACCATGGATGCCGAGATGAAAATCAACAGGTAAAGCAGCTGCCACCCACCTGCCAGGTAAGCAGTGTAAAATAGGCCAAATGCTCAACTATAAGCAGAAGCATGAAAACTGGGCTGAAAACCAAAATGCGAAACAGATGCTGTAAAACTGTAATCAAAGTAAGAATTCTGTATCGACCACATTGTGTTAGGTGCTGCTGTGTTTCATGGTGATTGATGGTCAAACTGATAACGGTTTGGGTAGCAGCATTATAAGGCCATTAAATAGCTATTTTGTAAATATAATTTTTTTCATCAAATGACCGAAAGTTCAACAAGCTTATATTTATAAAGTGAAGTCCTACAATATTGCTTTTAATGGCTTTAAATCATGTTTTTCCTCTAATGCTTAACAGCAATCATGAGGCTACCTTGTCCTGCCTGACTCTACTAACAGTAACTCTAAAGTGACTGAACATCTCTGCAGTGCACCTGAGGCAAAAACAGACAAAAATAAAAAACAAAAAAACATTTTGCTAGTTTTCGAATGAACGGCGACGATAATGAGGTGACTCTTAACTCTGTGCTGGAGAGACTAACCTTCCCTTCCTCACTTTTGGAGAATTCAAAAAGAAGCTTAAATTGCCAGCAGACAATTTACTGCTTCTAAGAGTTGCAAGTCAGTCAGGGGGAGAAGGAGGATTACAAAAGACAGAAAGATTGACATTTAGTGCAGATTTAGTTAATTCAGCTGGTGTCAAACAATCTCATGCCATTACCCTGCCAAGAGGTTTATATAGAGGTTTGTGCAGATAGCTTCACAAAAGAAAAGCGCATAGACTATAGAGGTCTGTGTGCTGTTAATAGACTTTACCGTGGAGTTCTCTTGTCAGACTGCACACTCTCATTGTCTGCAAGGTTCAAAGATGCAAGAGAGAGACTGGATACCGAATACCCACGTGGCCGCGATCCTAAACAACACACACACACACACACACACGCACATACACACATGCACACACACACACACACACACACATAAACACACACACACAAGGAGAAATCAACCACACATACAGCCAAAGAGGGACAACTACAGATTCAAATACTTTGCTTTGTTGTCACAAAACTACTGATGTTGACACAAAATTACTGATGAGTGAGAGACCAATGCTGGCGATTACATGTCTGATATATGAGACTCGTGTTTTTGTCCTTCAGACACTATTGCTGAGACATGCTCTTCCAGATTTAATCTCTGCTCAGTCGTGTGTGGAATACAGTCTGGAAGTCCTCAGACCTAAAAATAGTCAGCGACACAGTTTTTCTGCAGCACAAATCAACATGACGCAAAGGATGATTTAGGTGACCTGACATTTCAAATGTATTCCCAAACCAATTCTGCACCAATTACCAATGCCACACACCGTCACTCTGGCACCCCTAAAAACCTACAAAAACAAAAAAAAATCAGCCTAATTCTCAAGAGTTCTTCCCATGCTTCATTATCATCTGGTCTGGACAGGCTAGAGATGTTCCCGCACACAGTCACACCTGGTCAGGTGAGACATGTTCACACAGTCATACAGTACCTGTGGTCTTGATTGGTGGCTTTGGGGACTCCATGATGTCCCGGTGCATAGACTTGGGCCGGGGCTTCTTCTTGATGCTGGCGGGGCGGGGCTTGATGACGCTGTCCATGTCCTCCATCAGCTTGAGCTGCTTCCTCCTCAGGTACTCGTTTTTGATGTACTCCCTACGTGCTTTCTCGTCCTCTCGCTTCTGACGCTCCTCCTCAGCCTTCAGCCTAAAACGGAGCAGGCCGAGGTTATGCACACACACGTTTGATGCAAACACTGTGTTTTGAGTATTCACGCAGAGTGTGTGTATTTGTGTGACAATGAATGAATGAATGAATGAATGAATGAATGAATGAATGAAACAAGGACAGAGAAACAAGGACAGAGAATAAGTAAGAGAGGAGTATGGTGGAAAATCACAGAATATGAAGAGAAAAGCAAGTGTAAGCAAAGAGGAGCAAATGTACCATTAATTTGTGTGTTTGTATGTGTATGTGTGTCTGTGTGTGTGTATGAGTGAAGGAGAAGAAGACAGAGAGAGAGAGAGAGGGACACAGAGAAACACAGGCAGAGCAAGAGAAAAGGTAGACCATGTATGTATTTGTAAGAGGCAAACAAACATAAAGCAGCCAGTGAGAAAAATAATGTAAATTTCGTATTCAATGGGAATCGCAGGGGCTGCTGTAATGATAAAGAGCTGTGTGAATTGTGTACTGTGGAAATGAAATAACTGAGGTGAGATGTCACTCATCTAATTATAGTAGAGCGACCTTAGCTTCAGCCATTGAGGCACAACGACATGAGTCATGTGGCTTTAAAAAACTGAAGCTGTGACTCAATTGTATCTCACCCTCTAGAAACTAGAGGACTGCAACTCCAAGACTGTTTCGGAAGAATGCACCCACTGCATTTATGCTAATAAAAATAGTCTTAGCAAGAAATGTACACTCGTGTCAACCAAAGGTGACTGAACAAAAGCTATATCTCTCTTTTTTAAATTATACTAACATAATTATGAGCATTTACTACAATACGTGAACAAATACAGGTGCTAACAGGCAGTGTAGACTAAATTCAGCAACATCCCTCTCGACCTTTAAAAAGCCTGTGAAGACACTTCTTTTCCGAGACTGCTTCCCTTCCTAACAAAACTAATCTCTACTAACCAAATCTTTACCTAGGTGCTTCATGCTTGTATGAGTCTCTGTGTGTAGAGGGTGTGTGTGTCTGAAGTGTCCCTGCTCTGGGAAACTTACCTAAGACACATGTATCTCCTTGTGTATATGTGTGTAGTCTGTTTACTCTGTGTTCCTCTACACCTCTGTTAGCTTATTATGTCCTCCTTTTGTAGGTCACATTGGATATAAGCGTAATGCTGCTAAGTGTAATGTAATGTAATGTAAATTCCTGACAGAAGACACACTCCTTTTTGGAATGTGTCTACTTAAAGTGCAGCTGAGGCGGTAGTGAGAGCTAAAGATGCTCTCTTTACAGCTTTACTGTATGGCTTTACTGCCATACAGTACGCTGTAGCGTGAGAGCATTACCGTTGGAGCTGTAGCTGAGGCAGTAGTGGGAGCTAAAGATGCTGGCCTGCCATACATCTGTAGCGTGAGAGCGTTACCGTGCTGCCTCTTTCTTCTGCTCCAGCTCGGCCTCCAGCTGCTGCTTCTTCTGCTGCATCTCCCTCTCCCTCCTCTGCCTCTTCTCCAGCAGTGCCGCCCGCTTCTGCGCCATGTCCTCCTCCCCCTGCAGGTCATCCTGGGGATAGCAGGCAGAGCAGAGCAGAACAGTCATGCAGGCAGCCGCAGTCAAAGGCACAGGGTCACAGACAGAGGGCAGTGTCAGAAGCTAGGGGTGCTGCCTCAAGGCTTGTCAAATAATGTCACGTCACGTAACAGCCTATCACATCATCTTGTTTTAAGCGCCTGATTTCTGCCTTTTATAATACTGGATAAGGGGAGAATGCAGAGTGTTGGTAGCCAATTGCAAAGCTGTTTGGTTTGTTAAAATACTGAACAGATTGCAAGAGAATCATGAGGAGCTATTCACTGAATACCTATTGAAATAATCCATCTATCTAGATAGCTATCCACACTGCACTGTCTGTAATAAGAAACAAAAAGACTGTCCACCAGGTGCACTTACCTGAAACTATCCCGCTTACACAATAACAATAAAAATCAAATAGTGGACTACATCTGTCATTTTGAGGCTGCATGCTGTGTGCTGTGTGTGAACACAGTGTGCCAGCCACTATACTTCAACAATGCATGTTGGGCTGTGGCCCACTCACAAGTGGAGCAGCCTTTCTGCCTGCCTGCGCTCTGCATCACACTGCGCTCCCGGACACTCAGTGGCTCTGGCCTACATCTGCACAGCCCGTCTTCATTTGCAAATAAATTCAATTTGCCGTTTCACTGCACACACTACTGATGTCTCCCTCCTCCCCACAACAACAAGCACACATTGCTCAGATCCCCGTGATAAACAATGTTGCCAATTAGGAGAGGATTATGTAACATTTTAGCTTAGGCAAAGTTCTCTCTGGCTAATCTTGCTCCTGTTTAACAATTTTTTCCACGTCTGTCACTTCTATTTATGGGATGAAATAGAGGGGGAGGCTGACTTACCCTGTAGAAAAACCCACAGCACATCTTTTGGTCTCGGTTCTCCAGCCCTGGTTCTCCGTCCGGGCCTGACTCCAGGCCTGACTCCTGTCCCTCCTCAGGTTTTAGCACAGAGAGCGGCACCTCGATCAGGTCCTTCTTGGACTGGGCCTGCTTGTCCTTGGCACTGGTCACGCTAGTCGTGCTCTTCGTCTTCACAAATGCCTCCGATACTGGCTGAGACAGCACCTCAGCAACAGACCCAGGCCTGCTGCTGATGCCGGCTGCTTTCTTTCCTGCATACTCTTCTCCCCTCTCCCTCTGCTCGTCCTTTTCCCTTGTCGTTTTGTCTCCTGCCTGAGCTCCCTGGCTCTTCCCTGGCTCTGTGTCCCCGCCCTGAGGCTTGTCTTTGGCATGGTCTGGGGCCTGCCCCTTGTCCTTAGTCTCCTGCTCTGCACTTGCCGTCCCTGCCCCAGATGAGGGCCTGGAGTCGTGGCCCAGGTATGCAAAGCAGGCCGTCTGCGTCGTGCTGGGGGAGAATCGGCGCAGCCGTGGCAGGCTGTCGACCGACTGCGGCGTGTTGAGCATGCGGCTGAAGGGTGTGATTTTGAGCTCGCTGGGGCGTGGCGTGCGTGGGGTCCGGGCGTGGAAAGAGGCCGACTTCCTCTTGATGGTGCTCGGGGAGCGATGTGTGGTGCGGGGCGACCCTGTCCCGCCTCCCCCACCGCCGGTTGCCGAGGACGACAGGATGGGCGACAGGGAGCCCACGGAGCCGCCGCGGCCCGTCACACTGCTGCTGCGCAGCTCCCGCAGCAGTTTCTGCGGCGACGGCTGCGGATGTGACGGCGGCGAGATGACCCAGGCCTGCTTGTCCCGCATCTGCATGATGGCCTCCTGCTGGCGAGCCAGCCGCTGCATCTCCGACTGCAGGAAGCTGAGGGACGTGTTCAGGCGCTCGATGGTGCGCGTGTACTCTGCCAGGTCCACCTCCGCACCGCCGTCCTCCACGGGGGACTTGGGTGCCGCGCCGTCCGGCTTGCACCGCTCCAGGCCAGCGCCGTCACCTGCACTGCCAGGTGTGGGCGTCTGAGCAGAGGTGAGGTCGGCGACAGGTGACGGGGTGGGGGGCTTGCCAAAGTTTGGGGAACTGGCTGTTTCAGCCACAGGAGAAGGGGACATGGAGCCACCCTTCCGCCGCACCACGTTGAGGAACGCAGTGCGGCCCATCCTCTGGCGGTGCCGCGTGAACGCCGCCTCCACCTTCTTCTTCTGCGCCTCGATGGCGCGCCGCTTCTCCTCCAGCTTCATCTTGAGATGCACCATCTCCGAGGCCAGGATGTGGCCAGGGTCGCGCGGAGAGGTCAAGTGGGCGGGGCTCCGAGTCTCTGGCGTCACCGCCCTCCCCACAGCTGCGGGCAATGCCGCCGTTGCAGCCGCCGCCGGCGTCGTTGTGTTTGGCAGGTTAAGCTCGGAGCTCTCGGGAGTGTTGCTGCCACTGCCGCTGTTCCTCCCCTCCGCCTGGTTCCGCTTGCGGAACTTCTGCTCGGCGAAGCTTGTCATGCGCACGCCGCCGGAGCCCGAGGACGAGGCGGGGCTGCCGCAGCCCAACGAGCGCGCTCCCATCAGGCTGGTGCACGGGCTGGACGAGGAGTCCGGCAGCGGGCACGACCGCACCTCGTAGTCCGGGTCCATGTCTGAGTAGTCCTTCAGCGACGAGTCCTCGTCCTGGCCGTCCTGAATGTCCTCCGTCCTCACGTGGATGCCCGTGTCCACCTCTGTGGAGGTGGAGTTCGGGTCGCCGTCGTCTGGCCGCGCCGTGCAGCCGATGTCACCGGGCTCGTCATTGTCGTTGTCGGGGTGGACGGCGTTATCGGCGGGGTCGCCTATCTCCCGACCGTGCAGGAAGAAGCTGTTCCCTCCACTGCTGCTCGTGGGGAGGCTGCTGTGGCTTCGCTCGGAGTCGTGGATGATCTTTAGGGCCTCCTCTATGCTGGGGGTGCTGGGCTGGGGGTGGGCATGGTCCTCTGGCAGAAGCCCATTGGAATATCTATGTAAAATTATACAAAATGGTGAAATGATCAAGAAAATCGTTTTTCCATTTAACTAGTATTTTGTCTCATAACTCTTGGCTTCAATGCATGAAAACTAACATTTGGACACACAACAAATCAACCCACCAGTGAGTAGAGGGTTTATTTTTACACTGCTATTCTGTGTTGCATTTGACTGTTCAAGGTGTTAGCGTAAGCCACAGTTTAACAGACATCATTTGGTCCTATTTGTAATCATTATGGGCACATAATACTATTATGGGCACATGGAACACAAACACTCTTTTTTGTGTAATTTATATATTTGTTTTTCAGCAGTTGCACCACATTCTTAAAGCAGCCCTATGCAACTTTGAGTGTTTTTTCTCAACAAAGCTCCCCCTAGTGTCTCCAAGTAAATCGACATGAAAAATGGACTGTTTTCAACTCAGCTGATCAGAGTAACCGGCAAATATGAAAGTAGTCATGTCCATCAAGGTCATGTCCACTTAGGGTGCCGGGATGGACACCCACATATTGGAAGTGTGGTATTCTATCCACAGACAGTGGGAAATGACTCATTTAAACATCTACTGACTTATGAAGATGATTAATTAACAATCAAACAAGTTGCATAGTCATAACAGCAATAATAGGCAAAAAAATTATGGTAAACTGGTAAACTTCTGATCCTAACTGGGGAGGGCACAAGAAGTGACATAAGTATTTTCCAAATACCACAAGCATATAGCCATACTTGCAATCACTTATGTGTGAGTGCATTACGCAACCCTGGCATCCGCATGCTTGTATAGCTCTCACAAATGCAATTTGTGTAATGCAATTTGTGCCATGTTAAGCCTCCACACAGCCAGTTATCACCCCTGACGCAACCCTGGGACTGTGTGAGTCAGACACACAGTTCTCATCGCATGTAATCTGTTCCTACAGCTGAAACAGCTGACAAACATCACAGACACTCCCACCACATGGCACCAATACACAGCACATGGCTGGCATCGTACCTGGCATTATTCCTGATGCATAAACACACCACCCTATAGCACAGACACACAACACATGGCCGACATCTTACTTTGCATCGCTCCTGGTGCGCGCTCTTCCCGCGCGTCTGTTGGCCTCTGCGAACTCGTCACTGTCCTCCTCCTGGATGTAGCCCTCCTGGCCATTGATTGGCTGAAAGGACAGGTTCCGCCGCATGTTGCGGTTGGCGTGGTGCACCTTGAAGCCCAGGCCCTCTGTGCTGGCCGAGCGAGCCATGCCCCGACCCGACGACCCCGGATGAACGGGGGTCACCTCGTCGTCAAACGGTATCTCAAAGGAGATGCCATGAGCCGAAGAACTATAGGTCAACGGTGTAGAGGAAATTTACAACAACATTACTCAAAGACCAAGTACATAGAAGATGCTATGCAACAATTTACTCAATTATACTATACATAACATAATGTCCATATGTATTATATTACTTCAATCAAGTAGTTAGAGCCTTAGCTTCCATAGTAAAGCAAAAGACTTTCCCATCACAACAGTAGATACACAAGGGAATACAAGTGGTGCTGCTGTTACTGTTAAAGTTTATTGCTGTAAAGTGGAATGTTCTAGCCATAGAATAGCCTAGCATAGCCACGAGTGGGCTGGGTTGGGCCTGTGCCCACCCGTTTGTCAATCAGGCTCACCCAATCAGAAGGCTCTATAAGTTCAATTGACTGTTTTAGTCATAAAAATAAGCTATGTGCTTTGGGCTAGGTCAACCTGATTTTTCTGTGGGCCCACCCATTTTATGATGTCTGGCTACACCAATGGTTCTAGTTGTGTCTCACCGCTTCTCCTTGGGCCAGGTTCCCACACAGCCATCCACATAAGACATAGAGGACGAGCGCTTTATCAGAGCTGCAACAATATAACAAGCCTAGTAAATCTCTGATGCCCAACATGCCAAAGAAATCTTCATGTTTAGCTCTCTAACAGCAGAACATACACGTACAGAAAACTAGGTGATTTAGAGAAATCTGGCTTTAGAAATAGCTGTTCAGTTACCTGAGGAATTTGCATTTGGTTGTGAGCTGTCAAAGGTTAAAAAACAAAACAAAAGTGAACATTTGTGAGGTTTTCAAAAAAAAATCACCCAGGTGAATAAATAAGCAAAATCATAAAGGTGTGTTCATTATGTTGGCAGGTAATCAGTAAAGAGTAAACATACTGTACACACCTTGACTGCTCTGGACTGCATGATCTCTCCAAGAAGCTAGGCTTGTTTTTGGAAATGGGAGCCATTTTTGTTGATGACCGTGTCGGCTCTGGAACTATCAAGTTGAAAAACAAAAACATTCTGCTCAAATGGACATTGCCATTATCTCACAAGCAACACCATAAACAAACAAACAAGCCCACACACATTCACTCGCACATATATACAAAACACACACACACACATTCTCTTTCTCTGTCTTTCTCTCTCTCTCTCTCTCTCTCTCTCTCTCTCTCTCTCTCTCTCTCAACACACTGACAAATGATACAATTTGCAGCTGGACCTGCTCACCTTTGGCATCAAAGGAACGGGGCTGTACAAAGGAAGGCTTCACCACTTCAAACCACCAGAACAGCTCGGCCATAAACACAAGGTAGTTACTCTGAGAGGGACACACACACACACACACACACACACACACACACACACACACACACAAAGCAGAGACCAGTAAGAGAGGATAATGGAGGCAAATCAAATATGTGTCCCGGGAACAAAAAGGACACTGTGTTTCTCCACCCTAACAAAAGTTACTGCGGTCCTTCTGCAGTTGCCAAGGCTGTCCAGTGGATGTCTCCACGAGCACCAATTCATCTCTTCAGCATCCCAGCAAACAACAGAGCTTTGTCGTACACATTGTATCTCATTATTTACACTGCAACAAACAGAAATTGTTTGTTCGGAGGTCAAAGACTAAAGCCATTCAGATCTCTGGCATTGCATAAGCTCTTTTTGCAAGAGAAGCCAAATCTAGTCTGACCCATCCTCATGGCACGCCAGCCCAAACATGAGGCGAAAAGAAACCATTTATAACTTCTTTTTCTGACCACACTTTGTCATCTTCTTTTCTGTCCAGTTTAAATGCCTTTGTTAGATTCTCTTGCACTTAAGTACATGTGATTGCGCCAGTGATTGTAATAGAACTGCACTGTACAAGCCACTTACTGTTCAAACATATTATCTCAGTAACAAACAGTCAAACAATCCCTATTTATAAAGAGTGTTTGGCTTTGGGATTATGAAAATTAAATAAGTCACTGTGTGTACCCATATGATGAACACAGTTGCCTTTCCTGGCCAATAGGAGCAGGCGTGACTGGTTTATATTCACGAGGCATACAGGGCCTCCAGCATGTGGTGTGGGAAGAATGCCTGAATACCATAGCTCTGCCAACTCTCTCTCTCTCGCTCTCTCTCTTGCACTCTCTCTCTCTCTCTCTCTCTGCATTTATCTCTCCCTCGCTTTTTCTCTCATTGCATGTTTCTTTTCCACCCTCTTCTTTCTCCCCTTTCTTTCCTGTCTTTTCTGATCAGTCTATCACCCGTCTCTCCTGTTTATCTCTCTTTCTTTCTTTCTTTCCTCTTCACGCCTTTATTCTCTCTTACCCAACAGGCTTGTTGCCCAGTGTCATGTGCCTAAAGCCTGCTTTCACACTTCTCTACTTCTTCGACTGCTCTTCCAGCTCACAGCCACCAGCCTGCTGAACTTATGAACTTAGAAACTAAAGGAAAGCAAAAAATGCAACGGCGAAATGTCAAAGTTGGCCTGGCACAACTGTCTAACTCTGTCTTTGGGATTGTTATGATTTATCAGCTAGTACTTCAGCTTCTACCCTGTATGTGGAATATATATCCCTGTCAATTGAATATATTACTTCTCTGCTGTCAGTGGAATGTATTGCATTATACCGCAGATGTGTAGCCAGCGGCTTTTGGACTATTAATACATTTACTGTTTTCAAAACACTCTATTGTCTCTCTTGCCCTGGTTATTTACATTTGAACTGAGGCCGAACTGAACTTCAGAAAAAAAACTGAACGAAGAACACACCCACACAATTTTACATCATGGCTGTTGCTGGGAGGCAAAAACACAAACAGACCAATGACATATATAGACACAGATGAAAAAGAAAGGGGAAAAACCATCAGCCATCCGCATCCGTCCTGAGACGGAGGCTAACTGAAGGCCCAGAGGGAGTCAGTTTTCTCCTCTCGCTAGGCTAGGGTGACTCAGGCTCTCATTGGGGTTGGCAGTACAGTGAGCTGTTCTTAAAGCAGACTACACACACACACACACACATACACACACTCTTTCTCTCTCTCTATCTCTCTCTATCTCCCTCTTTCTCTCTAACACACACACACACACACACACACACACACACACACACACACACACACACACACACAGAGCACATACTGCTTAACACCACCCCTAACCCCGGTTTCCTCCCAACACCCAGCCTCATTCAAACTTAGTATGACTCACTCCCTCCAAACGGTCATTTCTGAAACATTCAAGCCACTCAAGTCTTCCTTTGCTGCTACTTTTGAACTGTGTTTATCTGCGAACACCATGCTTCTCTACACTCTGTTTGAACCAGACTACACACACATATTCTCCCTCTTTCTCTCTCTCACTCTTGCTCACACACACACACACACACACACACACACACACACACAGATATGTACACAGTAGCTCAGTTTATCCGTGCCATTTCTTACCCCTCACTTGTGTGGGTAACTGAAATGAATGCAATTCAATATTTTCATTAACTGTTCCAGGAACAGTTCTACCACTGCCTCGCTGGCAAGACCAGAAGTATAAATCAAAGTCAAACACAGCCTTAAATCTGTCTCCAGCAAGCTTGGTTCAGTCAATTCTTCAAAATGTTTATCCAACTCAGCAGACAAAAGAGAACGCAGACAACACTATGATAATGTGCCCAGTAACCAGATTATACCACACCACATTATATTATACACAGTCTATAAAATTCCTGGATGTCAACTCATCGACGACTCATCATAAAATCATATTTGAATGCCATGATGTCCAGCTTCAGCTTTTTCTGGCAGGCAACAGTTTAGGCAACAGTTTAATCTAAATGACATTTATGATATACAGGCTGCTGCGTTAGAGACTGCTGTCTAACGTTCTGGAGAGTAAAAACATTTCGGATACAAAAAAAAACTGTCTAGTAGTTACACCAGCAACAAAGTGTCTGACATTTGTGCTGACAGCAGACAGTGTTAGGCCAACAGTAGACGATGTTAAATTGTGTGTGTGGTGTGTTTAAATTGTGTGTGTGTGGTGTGTGTTTAAATTGTGTGTGTGGTGTGTGTTTTGTTTTCCAGGCTGGCTTACCTTGATAGAGGAGGAGGCATAGAGCATGTCCTCCAGGCTGAAGTGGCAGCAGTGGTTGAGGTTCTCGCTGCAGAAGTCCTGCACCAGCTGCAGGTTGTACAGGCTGTCCGCCAGAGACATAGTCTCCTTCAGGCAGACGTCTGAGGGGAGGGACGGAGGGCCGGCCGGACGCGCGGAGAGGACAGAGCACACAGAGGGGCGGGGTGGAGGCACGCACACACACGCGCGCGCACAGACACACACACACACACACTCACACACACACACACACACACACACATACACGGAAAACACAGATATAAGCACACACACACACATAAACACACACACATTCACATGTACACACACACAAACAAACACAGACACACACTCACATGTACACACACACACACACACAGACACACACACACACACACACACACAAACAAAACAGTTAGTGACGTCACGCAGAAAAATCCTGTCTCCCCCCCCACACACACATGACACCCTGAGGGCGTGGAGTCTCCAGGCCGCTGTTTATCTTTGAAAGCTGAAATATGGAGGCTGGCCCACTGCAGCTCATTCCCCTCCTCCTGCACTGGCCTGCCTGGAATCTAACAGACGCCTGTTTGTGGGTAAGTGGTTGTTGGGTGTTACGTCATAACCTGATGCAGGGGAAACGGCCCATGATCCCCTGGTCTGGGCTATCTGTGTCCACTTAGGACCCCAGCAGCACCCCAGGAAGGAACTGGACCTCTGCTCTATCACTCAGCGCATTGACAAACACTCTACCTCTTTTTTTGTTCACTTCCTGTTCACCAGTGCGCAAGCAGTGCTTTGTTGTTTTATCAAGCTTTGGCCACTCAGCCCTGGGAAAAATAAAGATCAGAGGAGTTTTTAAATCTCTCTGTGTCCTACTGCTGGGAACACTGCCTGTCATTAACCCCCCTTCCCCCCCACTTTTATCTAGTGATGCTGACTAGACAGGCTGTGCTACGGGCTGGGTAGAGAGAGAATGACACAGAGAGATAGGCATACAGTGAGAGACAGAGAGAGAGAGAGGAGAGAGAGACAGTGTGTGTGTGTGCTGTGTGTGTGTGTGTGTGCTGTGTGTGTGTGTGTGTGTGTGTGTGTGTGTGTGTGTGTGTGTGTGTGTGTGTGTGTGTGTGTGTGTGTGTGTGTGTATGTGTTGTCTGTGTGTGCTGTGTGTGTGTTTTTTGTCTTGTCAGGAGCTAAGGGTACTCTGCATGTGTCCGCCACTCAACCCCCTCTTAAGTTTTTGTGCATAGAGGGGAAGGGGAAACTAGGCTTGTCTGAGGTTTGTCTTTGTCATGTCTGTGTCTTAAATATGACACATCTGTCCTGCAGGTAACAGACACATCTGTCCCACATGTAAGAGGCACACGACAAGTACACGCTTCAAATTCTGACAGTACAGTGGTAACCAATCAGACTCCATAGTACTGCTACACATCACTGTTTACCCCACACTTTTATAATCATTATATTGTACTATTTCAGTTCTGTATAAGTGATTTTATATACTAATTTATCACAATGGCAAACCATACCAAACAGACATAAAAACAAGAAGATATAAAGACATTCTGCTTTAGAACAATGGTTCTTGGTGCTGGGTGTAAGTACACTTATAGTGCACATTAAACGTCTCTGAATATGACAACAACAGCAAAAAGTACACAGTGTTCTCTTTTTCCATGACTATAACATTACTGGCAGGCCAAAAAGGTAAAATAATAATAATAAAGATTTCCATGGGCAGTAGATATGATTACATCTGTGGCTACCATTATGTGTTACTGTACAGGGGTATGAACACACCTTCCAGCCTGACGGAGGTGGGACAGTAGAAGTGAAGCAGGGCGGCCAGGGCGCAGCCGTCTGTGTTGTCCTTCAGCAGATTGTCCACCAGGGGGAGGCAGTGAGCCGGTCGGGGCTTGACGTCCTCCCTTCGGTAGCGAGACTGCAGAGGAAGAAGTCCCAAAGAGGCACTCAGACACAGGGAGCAAAGAGGCACTTGGACACACACACACACACAGCCACACACGCACAACCCCACCCGACCACCCCCACAATGCAAATACATACACAGACCCATACACGGACATACAAGACAGAGCATGCATATGGACATCATTCAGTCGAACAATACACCTCTTTCTCCCTCACTCTTACACAAACACACACACACACACACACATGGTGAAACACAGATAGAGAGACAAAGAAAGAGAGAGGGAGAGGGAGATACAGAAAGAGAGAAAGGAAGAGAGAGAGAGAGTTTAAGTCTCACACACACACTCATATCCTCACAAACCCCATCGACGCACGCACACACACACACACACACACACACACAGACACACACACACACACACACACACACACACACACACACACACACACACACACAGGGCTCCTAAGCAGTTTAGTTGTATGTTATTTATCAACCCGCGGGGCAAAGAGGGGCAATAACCACACAGCGGGGGGCAATTATGGCATGCAGAGGAGGGCAGCAGCAGTAGCAGCAATACCACTGGATGATTAATGCAGCAGAAAACTGGGTTTGGTTATAGGCCCTATCAGTTGCCCATGTCGCATATTGGGTATCCCTGAAAACACACTTTAGTCTGCATCTACCATTTGTCATGTCCATTGTCCTGCTGTCATGTTGATATAGGGGATAGGGCCAGCGATTCGATCACTGGGTCGCTCGCTGTTTAAGGAGAGGTGTTAATCAGTCTTTTTAGGGAGTGGGGGGCTTTAGGCATTGGGCTATGCTTCTGCTGAGTACAGAGAGAGAGAGAGAGAGAGTGAGAGAGAGAGAGAGAGAGAGCGAGAGAAAGAGAGAGAGAGAGAGCACGCAGAAGGGAGGGAGGGATTGAGATAGAAAGACAGAGAGAGACGGATGGTGAGCCTGAGAGATGGAGAGAGAGAGAGAGACACAGAGAGAGAGAGAGAGAACATGAAATGGAAATGTATGGAGCCCCAGACTGAAATCACCTTCCATTAACCTGCACTGGGAATAATAAATTGTCCTAAAGTGGCCTGTAAGCACCCTGTGAGGTTGATTTAGACCTTCATAATGCTGCTTTGGCGGACAGATACATTAAAATACATTCAATACGCCTCCACTATAGAGACACTTCAGCTACATATCACTGCATTCATGCTTCAGTTCTCAGTCCAGCAATATAAACTGTGAAGCTGTCAGCTTTAAAGGGTTTGCAAAGGCAGAGTGAGGACTTCTGGACAGGTTTTCATCTAGCCATCCAGAGGAGGTCCATACTGTGGGCCTGCACCTCGGATTATTTAAATTAAATTATTTCACTGTTGTGATGGCTTTTGAAAATAATAATTTTTAGGTAAATGTCTATGACCTACTAAAGGTAGATGCCCATGTTTATCTAACATTTTTTTTATTTTTATTTAAAATAATTCTATGGTGTTAGTGGCTGTGAGAACAATATGAATAAATAAAAAGGCAGGACTGGACTATGATGAACTATGAGGTATAGACGGGTCATGGAGGCGGAAAAGGTCAGCTAGAGAAAGAAAGGGGGTCACACTCGGGCTCGGGGTGGGGTATCAAACTGGGAGCAGGTCTGGGTAAGTTGACAGGGGTCAAAGGTCATATCCATGGAGGGGTGTCAAACTGTGAGAGTGGGCTGGGAAGGGGCAGGCAGAGGGGGCTTGGGTAGTCTGGTTTCACTGTTCCTCGCATGCACCAGGAGACCTTCAATGAACCAATCAGAGGTTGAGGTTGGGGTTGGGGGGGGTGGTAGGATGGTGAAGGTGTGGGGCATGGTGGTGGGGGGCAGGGGCCGGAATAAAAGGTAAAGAACCTGATGGAAGGACTTACAGGTACCAGTTTCCAGTACCATTTGGCTGAAGACTTTTGGCCAGGAACAAAAAGACAGCAGAACAACCAACAGAGGAGTGGGAGAGGAGAGGAGAGGAAAGGAGAGAAAAGGAGAGGAGAGGAGAGGAGATGAGATGAGATGAGAGGAGAGGAGAGGAGAGGGGAGAATTAGAGAGGAAAGGAGAGGAGGGGAGAGGAGAGGACAGGACAGGAGAGGAGAGGACAGGAGAGGAGAGGAGAGGAGAGGAGAGCAGAAGAAAAAGAAAGAGACATTAACATTGGTCCATCAGTGAGCCAAGCACAGTCTGATCCAAGCACAGCATTAGAGAGGAGTGGATTGATCTTTTCTTTTATGTTATCACTATAATGCAATAAATGTTGTTGTCACACAAAACTTGTGCCAGCCAATATCCTGAAAACCGCCAAATGAAATGTGTCATGAAGTCCATTCCACTCATTTCTAATTGTATGGATTTGAGTTTGGCATAAATGAGGGGAGGGTGGAGACTCCTGTGAAGACATAAACAAAGAAGGTAGAATCTAAAAACATTAGTCTGATCAAAGTCAAGTATGTTTTGATGGGGCCCTAACAGAACCTTTCAGAGAACTAGAACTCAGAGATCTTTCCAGCAACTTTCAGTTTTGAGAAACCTCAGGCCAGCCTTGGGCTCCTCACGGCTAAGTGGTGCTAAACCGAAAAAAAAAAAAAACAACACTAACAGCAGAAAGGTACAAACTGACCTGATACGGATTTGGTTCCTTTTTTTTGCAGAAAAAGCAACAGGTATCAACTAAAATTTGCTGCATGGTGTCTGGCCAATTTTATTAGCACTAACAGAGCTGAACTAACAGTGCTTTTATAGACCCTTTCAACTGGCCACAGTTGGATAATTTGGTTTTACCTTTTGTGTTGCCAGAGGTACCACACAAAATAGGACTTTGTCAGAATCTTGTCAGAGTGCACTATAGCTAGAAATATCTTAAAATCTACACATATTGTTGTGCTTAGCAACTAAAATTTCTATCCTGGCTACAGCCTAGCCATTGCCAACTGAAGCTCAGGAGCATTTCTCCCAATACTGTACAGACAAACCGCATCGGTTTATCCCTGTAGAGAGTCCCTGGGTGGGTTGCTGCTGTGCTGTGACAGGGCTGCGACAGTACATTGGTGCTGTGCTATGGTAAACAATTTTATTACTCTGATTGGTCATAGTGCTATTCTACTGCATGCAGAGGCAGTTTGAAAGACATACGTTAATGCCGACTCTTGGATTGCGCCTGGCCTATCCATCGTGGCCAGACCACAGGATATGATGTGGGCTGGCTTGTCAAGGCTGCTGTGTGGCAGCTGCAAGAGGTAATTACTCTGACTGCTGATCGGGGATCACTGTCAAGCTCATCACCATACAGTACCTCAACTTCACTCATGGCAGGCTTCAGATTAGCATGAAGCAGCATCATGAATATGAATATGAACTTCTCTGGAACCACTCTTAGTGTATACTTCTCTTAAACCAGGACAAACAGTAGTCTAAACCATCTGAGAATTTGTTTTAAAATGCGCTTAGACTGGGGTCAGCACATCAGATCAGTATGTAACCTGCAATTCAGGCAGTTGATTCAACCAGATTTATACCTCTTGAGTCACTGGCACACAAGGGGTTAATAGTGTTTTTTTTTTTATACCTTTTTCATCAGCCTGCTTTTGATGAGGTGGTGTCTGCTGCTCAGTACATAAGTAAATTAGCTCAGATTTTGAGGCACAGGAAGATTTCAGCAAAATTAATCTGTGGGGTATTGCGTTTGGCTCATTAAGTACCCTACATATAAATGGAGAGAGACTGGAAAATGCCCTGTTTGATCAACACAGAGGGACTGAAAGCCCTCCATAGTGGGACGCCCGTGGGGCAGCCAACTAAGGGAGCGAGCTCAGAGGGTTAATCTACTGGAGCCAAAATGCCCTGAGTCTTAAGACACAGCCCAACCCCCTCACAGCGACACCCAAACAAACACATACACACACACACATACAGACGGCCACACACACACACACACAGAAACACACAGAAACACACACACATACACACGCAAAACCTGAGAATTTCTGTGAATACATTTGCACACATGCCCACACAAACACACACACACACAGACACACCCACACACACACACACATACACACACTCAAAGAAACACATACACTAACAAAAAAAGCAAACTGAGTGTGGCTTCAGTTTGAAAGTAGATAGAAATAAGACAGATTAGTGTGTGACACTAATCAAATAAGCTACTTTATATGTAAAAAAAAAAAAAAAACATATTCATTTTGCCGAACGGGATCCCTGAAACAGAAGCCGCCCCACAGTCTAGACTTGTGGCCGCGCATCTTGCTGTGACCTCGGCATCTGTCCGCTTCCTCCTCAGCCAGGCGACATGAGCCTTTCTGCTTTTACCGAAAGCAGCCACAACAAGTGATAATATTACATTCCTGGTCTGCTCAGTTTTCGCTCTGTTTTGTTATCTCTTTCTCTCTCTTTCTATGTCTCTTTCTTTCTTTCTTTCTCTCTTTCCCTCTCTCTCTCTCTTTCTTTCTTTCTTGCTCTCTTTCCCCCCCCCTCTCTCTCTGTCTCTCTCTCTCCCTCTCTCTCTCTCTTTCCCTCTCTATCTTTCTCTCCCATGCTTCTCCTCACCATCCACTCGCTTCCTTGTCTCTCTCTCACTCTTCCTTTCTGTCGGCCTTCCTCTCACCTCTCTTTTTTCCTCTCCCTCTCTTCTTTCTTCTCTTTCTTTTTCTCCCTCTCTCTCCCTCTCTCTATCTCTCTCTCTTTCTTTCTTTCTTTCTTTCTTTCTTTCTTTCTTTCTTTCTTTCTTTCTTTCTTTCTTTCTTTCTGTCTTCTTCTCTCTCCCTGGTACAATAGGCCTCTTCAGACAGATATTCCCACAGCCCTCCTTGCTGAAAGGCTGCTCCTGCCATGAACAGGTGACTGGATTTGGTTGCAGCTCTTTGCAGGGGCTGATTGGTGTCCTCAGGTTGGCCATGGGAAACACACCGCTCTTGTAACCCATCCTCCACAGGATAATGGCTTTAGTTTTACAGTAATTCACATGACAATGCCTTCAGTTTTACAGTAATTTACTGTACCGTGCCTTGATGTCTGTGCACGTTCAATGTTATCCAGTCTAATAAATACAACTAAGAATTTATAGTGATAGATTCAACTTGACCAGTGCATTGTGATTCTGTTTGAGTTGTTTAAAGAAGGTTATGGTGTAAAAACTCTGAAAAGCAGACACAAAACAGGGTGGTCTCTGTAAAGTGTGTGCTATAAAAAGTCTTCCACAGAACCAACTTAAAAAAATAAGGCAAAGTGCTGCATAGATCTTTTTTACAGTGGTTTACCTTAGCAATGCCATGTATGGTCATAAGTTCGTGTTCATATATGTTTGTGTGTGTGTGTGTGTGTGTGTGTGTGTGTGTGTGTGTGTGTGTGTGTGTGTGTGTGTGTGTGTGTGTGTGTGTGTGTGTGTGTGTGAGTGTGTGTGAGTGTATGAGCATCTTAGCAAAAAAACACCTTATAATTTGAAGGGTTTCCAAACATATCTTACAGGTTAATGCCACCACTCACAATTCTACAATGTAAAAATCAGTACCACTGCACACTTAACAGAGAAAAAGCATCACACAGCTCTGGTAGATCTAGCCATCTGAGGACTAACTCACTTCAAAATAACCACCCGTCACCTGCACTTATCATTTTAAAGCAACTGTATCAGCAATACACACAGAACTGCATATTAGGCCAGACACCAGCTGACTACAAGGACAAGGATCCTTCTCTGATCTTATGGAGCCATTCTACAGTATAGAGACCTATTACTCTGTGAAAGAAGGCCCTAAGCTGACTGAAATATGCAGGGGCAGTGCGGATCGGAGAAAAGTACAGTTCACTCTTTCCTGTGCCTTGGCCTCCTCTGCTTTAATTTCCACTGCTCTGACAGCACGTGACTGGCCCAGAAAAAGAAGAATATGGCTGCCTCACACAAGATAGGTTTGTCAATTATGGACAAATACAGAGGGGGGGCAGCAGAGTGCAGGAAAAGAAGAGAAGAGAAGAGAAGAGAAGAGAAGAGAAGAGAAGAGAAGAGAAGAGAAGAGAAGAGAAGAGAAGCAATATTTAATTGAACTATGTTCAGATTAAACTACAGTGTTTAAAACACCAAGTGTTTCTCTCAAAAAATCATAAGACATTAGAAATCTATTCTGTTTCTCAAGCACATGATACACAATGTTTTGCATCATGTGGGCCATCTCCTGCTGTGACACTACTGCATTCTTTGGTCCTTCTCTCTCTCTCTCTCTCTCTTTTTTTTTTTTTTTTGCTTCTCCCTGCCTCTCTTCTTCTTTATGTCTCTCTCTCGGTCTCCCTCTCTCTCTTTCTCTTTCTTTCCCTCTCTCTCTTTCTGTGTGTGTGTGTGTTTGTGTATAAGTGTGTGTATATGTGTTTGTGTTTGTGTGTGTGTGTGTGTGTGTGTGTGTGTGTGTGTGTGGACTCACTCTCTGGGCTGCAGCGTTGTCCCCAGGGGGGGCCTCTCGGGTCCTCTGGTCCTGGGCCAAAATGTCTCTCAGATGCTCGTTCACCTGGAGAAACACACGCACACACACACGCACACACACACACACACACACACACACACACACACACACACACACACACACACACCAGAGATCAGGTTATAAAACCTGTTACGTAATGGTCAGTCAGCTGTCTCCTGCTGCTCTGATGGCCACTGAAATACTGATGTGGAGATGGCAAGCAAGGCCTCACCAGTCCCTCTCTGTGTCCCAAACAACATTAAGGGAGTAGAGGGACAGGCCTGTTGTTCTCTGTTTGACATACTGGTACAAATTAAATGACAGACAGTTTACATAATATCTGCAGTTCCACGAGAGGAGATTCTCAGTTGATATGTAAATGTTGTAATTTTACTTGGAATTGTTTTTTTTTTCATTTGTTGAAGCACAGATTTCACAGATTTAAGACAATTTCACGAGTATACTTAAGTGTCTATCACTTGTACAGCTGTAACAGTCTCCTCTCAGGATGTTTTCCTGCCTCAGAGATAACTCCCTCTGCATCCCTGTATGGCTTAGGGCAGAGCTGTGTAACTATGACAACACATGGCAATTATACAGAGCTATAGTGCTACAGTGCTTTTTAAGGCTCCCACTGTGCTTGCGGCGAAGGGGGGACCTCATTTGCCACCACCAGTGTGTGTAGCAGAAGAGCATTCCTCACACACCAGCTGAAGGTGGACTGTGAGGACATGAGTGAACACACACACACAGACACACAGACACACAGCCACAGACACTGACATACACACACACACACACACACACACACACACACACACACACACACACACACACAGCCACAGACACTGACACACACAGCCACAGACACACACACACACACACACACAGCCACAGCCACACACACAGACACACACACACACACACACACACACACACACACACACAGACACACACACACAGCCACAGCCACACACACACACACACACACACAAACACACAGCCACGGACCCAAAAAGGGCACATCGAAATCCCATGACTTCACTCCTCCACCGAGCAAAAAAGACACACTCAGGGTCTCGAGGCCTGCGTGCAGATCCCTCTCGCTCCGCTCACATATCTCCTGCGGGCGTACGTCTTCTGCCCCAGTGGAGTCCGGCACTAGTGAAGCACAACACACTGAATGCTGAGAAGAAGCTCCCCCACTGCCTGGCACATTCATTCCGAAAGGCCTGAGGAGCTTTTCTTAGCGTAACAGCCAGGGCAAGAGGCTGCTCTGTATGCCTCTGCTTGTGACAGAGGATGACTGTCAGACTGTGTGTGTGTATGTGTGTATGTATGTATGTGTGTGTGTGTGTGTGTGTGTGTGTGTGTGTGTGTGTGTGTGTGTGTGTGTGTGTGTGTGTGTGTGAGAGAGAGAGAGAGAGAGGGAGAGAGAGAGAGAGAGAGAGAGAGAGAGAGAGAGAGAGGGAGGAACTAAGCCTGTGCATGTGTTGGAGAGGGTGCATCTATGTGTCTATGTATGAGTATAAATATTCGTGTGTGTGCGTGTGTGTATTTGTATGTGTGCATGTGTGCGTGCCTGTGTGTTTGTGTGTGTGTGTGTGTGTGTGTGTGTGTGTGTGTGTGTGTGTGCCTGTCTGTCTGTAACTCAATGTGTGTGTGCATGTCATTGTAACCTCTGTGCTGGTGCAGGAAGCACATGAGCTTCTGCTCTGTGGAATGTAAACAAATACATCCATTTTCAGCTTGGCTGGTTGAAAAAAAAAGAAAAAAAGAGTCTGACCCCACCCCAGTCCTTAAAGGGAACCAGGAACTGCCCCCCACCCCACATACTGCACATGTAACATTCCACTGCCTCCCCATGTGAGCGATATCACAGTGAATCTCCCGCTCTGTGAGTTAGGAGATAGCGTGTGTGTAATCAGACAAACTACATTAGAGCACACGACGCGAGAGGCCAGACAGTGCTGACTGCACACACACACACACTACTGGAACTTGGCCTGGAGTGACTGTGGGATGATCTGTGTGTGAAATTATACCCTCTTGTACAAGTTAGATTACCAATACAGCACCACTCCTTCTTTTTCTTTGGTTATAATGTAATCTCTGATTGGCTAAATGTTGCTATCCAACACAGCAACTCAACACTAGGAATGTGAGAGCAAACTAACCCAACCAACGTGCAGCTAATGCTAAAAGGCTGCTAGCTACAGGAGAAAGCCGACTGAAAGCCGAATCTGGCTTACATCTGACCCGGATGGGGTGCAGTTCTGCCAGACGCCTGTTAGCATTAAGCTTTTATCCTAGAGGCTGTCTATGCTAGTGGTCCATGGCTACAGTCCACAGCCTACAGCTGCCGTCCTTTGAAAACTTGGTTTGAACCAGAGTCAAATCCCCCCAAATCCACTGTTTAAATAACACAGCGATAAAACCCAGATGACTGTAAGCTGATCTAAAATGTAATCGCAATTAGTTAAAATCAGGATTTTAAATGGGGCATTTTTTGGGCTGCCTCAATACAAGACTTGGCTGTCTGAAGCAGGATTCGATCCAGATGTATTGTTGTTTATTCGTGTAATAGTTTTTTATGCTATGAAGGATCATGTGAGAACTGAATGTGACACATCATAGTTACCACATGGTGTTCCCCCATGCAGTCTGACTGAAATGGTTGCAAAACTAATCGAAACTCCAAGGGGGTCAATTTCTCTTGTCCGAAAAAGAGAAAAAGAAAAAAAAACGCATGGAGAATCCCAGACATTAGTTTCCTGAGCAGCTGGTCTCGGTGACCTGGCAGGAGTGAGACACCCCAGCCAGCACTGGCCCCCAGGGGGGGTCAGAGAGAGAGAAGCACACACATACACAAAAGAGAGAGAGAGAGGGAGAGAGAGAAAGACAGAGAGAGACAGAAAGAGAGATAGAGAAAGAGAAAGAAAGGCACACACATACACAAAAGAGAGAGAGAGACAGAAAGAGAGAGAGAGAGAGAGAGAGAGAAAGAGAGATAGAGAGAGAGAGAAAGAGAGGCACACACATAAATATATTCAGCAGCAGTGACCCCCAGGGGTGTCAGAATTCCTCTTCCTACACTCTCGACCATTGACTCTATATAAGACCAAAATACACTCTTCTGGAGCCGGAATGTATATCAGGGAGTGCGTTTTATCTTATTTTTTTATTATTATAACACGGGGGGTAGGTATATGACCAACATACTTTGTTTAACCAGGTTGTCACGGCGTCCTCGGCGTCGTAAGGGATGTCGTCGTCGGGGAAGAGAGGACAGTATCTCTGCACGCAGGACAGCACGCGCTCCACGCTCACCATCTCCACGGTGTAGGCCATCATCAGCGTGTCAATCATCGCCAGGTGACCGCTCTGAAACACACAACATCAGCACCATCTTTAAGTTCGCTCCATGAAAACAAACTTCTTTAACTTTCCATCATGTTTTAGAGGACTATTTACACACACACACACACACACACACACACAGACACACACACACACACACACCAGAGATCAGGTTATAAAACCTGTTACGTAATGGTCAGTCAGCTGTGTACTGCTGCTGTGATGGCCACTGAAATACAGTGACATATTTTTTAAATGCCAAGTTGACATATTTTCTAAGTGTTCTTTTTTTCCACAGGGTCAGGGTATGGGCGGCTAGCTTTAGCCAATTAGCAAGCTATTTCACCACCACCACATCTTTTAAAAGTTACATAGTTTTTGTCACCCATTTGTTTTTGGTGGGTCCCTTTTTAGATCATACATGACTTTAATGTTTAGTGTGAGTCCTTATATACGAGCTCCAGTTTTTTATAGTACCTCTATGGTTGCTTCACACAAACCAGAGCCAGCCCCACACTAATAATCCTAAGATGGAAAATTCTTCCACTCATTCATGAGTGCTGGACACACATTAGGAGCAGTGAGCAAAAAGTACATAACAATAGCAACTGTTACACACATTTGAATATTGTGAGCAGGGGCCAACCACTCAATGCTGCACCTGGGAAGGGGTTGAGGGCTTAGGGTAGGCAAGTCTACTATCAGCCGGCTGGCGAGTGACATTTAGGTGTGAATTGAGTTTAAAATAAGTGTTATAAGTTCACTTACTCCAACCAAAATTGTTTGGGAGCTGAATTTGTCTATTTCCACAGGGATAATTTCTCCTACACTGGGGACAGCCTCATTTTATGTGGAACAGCAAAAGACATGGCTGATAATAGGCACTATACCAAGAATAGGATCACTTCCGCTAGATGCCTTGTGAATGAGGGTAAGGGAGAGTGCTGTTCATTCGCTTCCCTCTACCCACATTGTTTCTGCCGACACAGGCAATGACACTTACAACTCTGCAGAGAAAGGCCAAGTCCTTAACCAGTCAGCCACATCTGACTTTTTGACAGAAAAGAGGCGTTTTTTATTTTAAATAGAAAGCGGAGAGCCACACAAAGACTGACATTCTGCTGGCCTTTCTAATCACATGCCACTCTGGTCAGAGACATACTCCACCTCTTCCTGTTTGCTGACCCCTAATGCATTGTAATGGAATAGCGTTACAGGCGAACCATTGTCTGTTAAGGGTTTGGGAGTAGCTATAGAAGTCTACTTTACTTTACTTCATATATTTATTTATGACAGGGCACATTAATAAACATAAATGTATACCAGTGTTAGCAAGCAGGCTAATATTTCAACTGTACTCCCTATGGGCAGATATTTTGTAACCATAATTGACCAGTTGTTCCTGAAAGCCAGGGGACTCATCTCTATGGTGAAGATGGTCTTTGCATACTCTGCTGTTTGCAGGGCCAGCATTAATTATTCATTTGGTTATAAGACTCCTATGCGGTCAGAGCTCTTGCACGGTCTAGCACATAAATTTAGTTTGACAACCCTGGATTCATATGTATGCTTTAATATGACTGAAATTCTCAGTGCTCATCACCACAAACGTACACCTGAGCAATCTCACTAACCTATCAGTGATGTGGGTTTGCACAGCATCATTCCTTTAGGAATAGCCAAAAAACAGAAACACTGTGAAAAGTGCTGCCATTTTAACCGACACCTTTTTAAAATGAAATGGAACTGCACCCAAGGTTTGCCCAAGTATAATTAAAACACTTCCCGTTTCAATCCAACTGGCCAAGGCAAAGCTGTGACTGTTCCTTTACACCTCAATCTGATGTGTTCCTCAGTTTCATACTGGGTCCACTGCTGAAGGCTTCTGAGTTATAACAGGGCTTCAATCAGTGACCTGGATGCTGTGTACCCCAATGTCCCAGCCACACCAGTCACACAAAAAGGTAAGCAAAGGTGTTAATCACCTTTCAGCAACACCACACCTGGCTGCCTCTGAATTCAAACCCATTCACGCAACACCACTAGTATGAAACAAATGACAAAAAAGGGTATACTAAATTGGCATACGTTTGCTGGGCTTCGTCACAAAGGGCCTGCTGTCTCCCCAAACCTCTCTCATGATGCTGTTATTTCAATTACGTGTGATGTTACATGCAGGGCAACATCACAGATCCTAGGAAACTCCTGGGCAAAAACACAGCCAACAGACGGTGACTCAGACACAGCGTTCTGTATAACACAGGCCTCCATTCAGCTCCCAGGCAGCTTATAAAGGAGTTTTTCAGTATGCCACTTTACTGGATCTCTCTGTTTTTCCCAAAGAAAAAAAACATGCTGTACATATTTACTGCATTCACACACTGTAACCATGCACATATACATACATACATACACATGTACATACATACATACATACATACATACATACATACATACATACATACATACATACAGTACATACAGTACATACAGTACATACATCATATACCAACCAACTACATACTGTACACACATACATATACAGTACACATACTAATAAAACATGGACAATTCTATCTGTACATCATGTTTGTGAACTGTGTGTGTATGTGCTAAAATGCTCAGCTTGGGTTGGATGAAGGACATCCATGTGGCGCTCTAATGCACCATGTGCCTGCATCTGTGCTGAGCAACACTAAAAAGCCCAGCACCTCTTCTGTCAGGGGTTTTAATGTGAGAGTAGTGTGTGTGTGTGGGGCTGAAGTGACGAGTGGAGCTCAAGGTCAACGCCCCAATGGCACGCCGCACTTGGACTGACCTCTGCGTGGTGTACACTCCAGTGGACACACGCTCATGTGTGCCCCTGAGAAATGCTGCGGTGTGGTAACAGATGCAGTGCTAGCATGCAAAGCATGGTGCTAATCCCACCTAAGCCACTGCTTCCCAAACGTTTAACTTCCGTGTTCAGAGTACCCCTTGCACCACAAGCAGCTTGCTGTAGCAATTTAGATTTTTTTTGCATACTTTTTGCTGCATAAACAAAAGGTGAACACATACTATATGGTGGTACACTCCACTGGACACACGCTCATGTGTGCCCCTGAGAAATGCTCCAGTGTGGTAACAGATGCAGTGCTAGCATGTGAAGGCCCAGGCTTCTGCTGGTGGGGGGGTGAGGGGGGGGCGGGGACCAAGCATGGTGCTAATGCACCTAAACCAGTGCTTCCCAAACGTTTAACTTCCACATAGCACCTTAGACAGTCTATGTTCTACCGAGTACCCCTAGCACCACAGGCAGCTTGCTGTAGCAATTAATATTTTTTGCATAATTTTTGCTGCATAAACAAAAGGTGAACACATACTATATTGGTACCCATCACAGAGTCTGCTGGATTATAAAGGGGGTAGTTTAAATGTAAGATCTTTTGCCATTGATGTCTGCGATATCTCTGCACTGATGGAAGCTAAGAACCCCTTCACAGATTTATTTTGTACCCCCTTAAATTAATACAAGTACCCCCAGGGGTACCGCCCGGGGTACTTGTACCCTTAGTTTGAAAACCACTGACCTAAACAAAAGACAAAGGACTAAGCTCCAACTCCTGGAAACACCACTGCCACCATCTGTGCCAGTGTGTTCACCACTAGGCTTAGAGCACCCTCGGCAAGCAGCACAGTGGAAACCCAGTTTAAACTGGAAAACTAGCTCACACGGACCGCAAAGTAGTCCGGCTAAACACAGACTGGGGATGAGACAGTGGCCAGAGAGGACACCTGGAAAACATACAGGCCAGCGCAGCAGTGAGGATGACACAGCTGTGCATCTGTCTGTCTGACCCTGTGGACCTCTGTGTGAGTACCCCCTTGTGTGTGTGTATATGTGTGTGTGTGTGTGTGTGTGTGTGTGTGTGTGTGTGTGTGTGTGTGTGTGTGTGTGTGTGTGTGTGTGTGACCCATTGTGTGTGTGTATGTGTGTGTGCATATGTGTGCATGTGCGTCTGGATTTATGTGTGTGTGTGTGTGTGTGTGTGTGTGTGTGTGTGTGTGTGTGTGCATGCTAAACTATAAGTTAAGTATAGACATGTAGACAGGCAGGGTAGTTTTAGTCAGGAGTACACAAGAGTACACAAAGACTAGATCTACAGTACTATGACACACAAACTTAACTAGAGTTGCATCGGATTACAGCAGCTTTTCATGTCAAAACCAACAGTCACATTCCGTAAGCGTCCATAAAATAAACAGCACTCAAATTTAGTGAGCATGGACCGACTCCAAAGCAATTTGCGTAGGCAGGGGTTGCACCATGTGTACCTACTAACAGCACTCTTGCTCAGCTATACCAGATCATAGTGTGTTATTCAGCCCGTGTACAGTTGCTGTTCTCTGAGGGCAAGCATGGGTCTCAATTAATAATAACAGAAATAATAATTATAATACATTTTATTTACACAGTGCTTTTGTAGACACTCAAAGATGCTTTACAGAGGATAAAAACTAATGAAACAAGGTTTGACTGAACCACATGGTAGAAACAGTGTAAAAGAGTACAAGGAAACAAGCAAACAATGAAAGAGTAAAACAGTGAGTGCCTCAGAAAAGACTCCGGCCAAATCAGAGAGGCCTCCTCACATGCACAGACCAGATGACTTGAGTATAGGACAGGACACTACAGGACACCACTACCTCACTACTCTCCACACGAATAGAAAACCACTCTTACCCAGGACACCACTACTTCACTATACTCTAAAAAATAATGGGGCCGGTACCGGTTAATAGATGCCATAGAAGAACTTTCACTCTCCATTGAGCCATCCAGAGATAATTAAAGAACCATTTAAGCACTTTTCATTTCTAGCATGTAGTGAAAGGTACTTCACATTGGAAATAGTTCTTCAGACCGTCAGGTCATGATGGGCTATGTTATGTCATACTGGCGTCAAATGGTTCTTTAAAAAAAAAAACCTGTTGCCTCAACGCTTATTTTAAAGCACTGAAAAAGGTTCTTCTATGGCATTACTCTGAAGAACCATTATTTTTTAGAGTGTACTCTCCACACACACAGGAAAACGCTCTTACTCAGGGCATTACTCTTATAAACTTCCCGCCATCTCTGGAACATCACTGTGTACGGTAAATAATGGATTTTCTAAAGGGCCTTCAGCCCTGGGGCTAATCCTGTAGGGCATAATTACTCGTGTGTGTGTGGGGATGTCTAGGCGTCTGCACAGGCATGTCATGGACGCACTCACAAGGGACACGATGTCCTTATATGGCCTCCAATGGCCTCCATGCATGAGAGGCAGAGTGCATAAGTGGCTAGGTGTTAACTACACAATGGACAGATCAAAGAGACACAGAGGATTTTTTTTCTTTTTACGCTGAAAAGATCATTTTAAGTTTTCCGTGTCACTGTCTGATTGTAACAGTTAATGGCTTGGCAAGGGTAGATGGAGCCGAGGGGGGAGAAAAAAGCAGCTCTTAAAATAGGCTCAGGCATATGTGAGGGCAGCCCTTCGAGGCATCTGAGGCCCCTCGTTACCCAAACAAAGAGCTAATCAGACTTTAAATCAAAGACCACAGAACACAGCATAATGTAAATGGAAAACACATGATCACTCAGTACTGACCTTCCTCCATAGCCCTGCTGACTGTGAGAAAAAAGGCCTTGGCAAAGATCAGCAATTTCTTTGAAGCTGCCTTAATCATGTGCAATTTAGTGTGCTCAATATGAGAAAGCCATGTTGTCTGTTTTAACCATTAGGCTGTTCATTCATTGTAATTTGGGGGCTCCGTGGGTGTGTAGTTTAATGCCTGCAGTCACACTTACAGAGATGAAGTCCACTGAATTTAAAGCTAGCACTAATGTTCGTACATTCTCCTATGTTTACAGGAATCTGTAGGCATACCCATATGACTGCTGTAGACTATCTCAAGGAAAACATCTCAACCTTTCTATTCTGCCCATAGTCTAGTCCACAGATTTGCATGCCTGAGTCGTGCTGTGTGTGGGGAGCACTGCTGCACTACAAAGTGTAGTTTTATTGGTTTTGGCGAACCAATTTAAATACTCGATAATGTAAATTTGCATATTGTTAACACAACAATCACGATCCTACTGCAAACGATATATAAATATATATATCGCCCACCCCTAAGGGACCCTTTTCACTCTACTGCCCAGTGCCATTTTGAGTTAGTTTTTGTTAGTGGTTAAAAAATGGCGATTGGGATATGTTTGGAATCTGGTTGTCATGGTGAAAAAAGTCCTGGTTTCAAAAAACTCTGAAATTACACTTACATTAACTCTGCACTATATTACATACGATGGCACAGAAGCACAAGCTGACAGATTCAGCTCTCTGTCACTCTCTTTCCGTCTCTCTGCTCTCTCTCTCTCTTTTTCTCTCTCTCTTTCTCTCTCTTTCTGTGTGTGTGTGTGTGTGTGTGTAAGAGAGACACAGAGAAGCCTGACGATGCAACTGCACACATAGACACACACACACACAGTCATACACACACACACACACACGCACGCACGCACGCACGCACGCACGCACGCACGCACGCACGCACGCACGCACGCACGCACGCACGCACGCACACACACACACACACACACACACAAATAGGCAGCTCAGCAGGTTTGTCTCCTAAGGGACACGTACAGTACATGACCCTAGCGTCTCCTCCACTTTAACTGAGGCAACTGCAGCAGAACACAGTGCCACTCGTTTCTTTCAGGAAGCGCCCGGGTGGTGGGTCCCACACATGATCCTCTGTTCTTAGTATTTCCTGTCCAGTGAGTCTTCCTAACTTAGCACTTCTGCTACTGGTGAGTCAGTAGAAACACACTGGGAAATGTATTCACTCACTGGGAATACATACTGCATGCCTAGTAGCCCCTCATTTATAGGGTAAGAACCAACCAGTGCATGTTCATTTCATATTATGTAGAATGCAACTGTGTCTACATTAAGGAATAACTGTATAACTTCATTTTTACCAATGGTTCACATAAATACCTATGAGGAAGTTTATATAAGAGAGAGCAGGTTTTTTTGAAAAGGCATCCCAATTTTTCTTAACGCACTAAAAATATAACTTGTGTCTATTCTGACATCTTTCTCTTCTAAGGTGTTTTCTCATATGTTCGCAACACTTGTGATGAATGCATCACACAGGCATGCAATGGAAGCACCTTCACTGAAGCTGGTCAAATCTGAGCAGGATACACAAAACCAATCTGTGATTGTGTGTGTGTGTGTGTGTCTGCGTGTGTGCCTCTGTCTGTGCATGTGTGCATGCGTGCATACACATCTTTGTGTGGGTGAGTATATGGTATATGGACAATGAGACACTGAGAGAGTTAGTGGAAAAAAAGCAAACTGGCAGAAAAGAAAAGGCAGGTTTAGGGGCAGAGAAATGAATATATGAGCAAAAGGGGGGGAGCATGACAGAAGAAAAGAGAAGGATGGAGCTGAGGAGGTGGAGAAAAAGAAAGATAAAGATGGAGAGAGACAAACAAGATTTATAGTGCCCCTCTATTGGATCTCATCCAGCCTGAAGAGACTGAATGGGTGGAGGGGTGGATGTGTGAGTTAGGGGGTGTGTGTGTGTGAGTGTGCGTGTGTGCATGTGTGCATGTGTGTGTGTGTGTGTGTGTGTGTGTGTTCTTGTGCTCAGCAGACCCCGCCTTCTGTAATACCGCAGCGCATACACACACACCCACAGACATAAACACACTCTAACACAGGCACTCATACTGACATTGGTACACACACTGACATTAGCACAGAGGCACACACAGATTCACACTTTCTGTGGTGTGTGCATGTGAGCACACACACACACACACAGACTCTCTCTCTCTCTCTCTCTCTCTCTCTGTCTCTCTTCACTCCTCTATCTTTTTCTCTAACTTACCTAAAGCTGACACACCATCATTTTCCCTCTCTGCTTGGCATTTGGCCAAACAGCAGCCCGCCAAAATCTCTGAGGTCATCACAATTCTCACACATGCATTGAATAACGGAAAACCTGAGCTGCAGAAAGACTTCTCCTCTGTGTGTGTGTGTGTGTGTGTGTGTGTGTGTGTGTGTGTGTGTGTGTGTGTGTGAGTGTGTGCATGCGATCACCTCCATATGCATATACAGACATGTGAGGCATGGTCTGTGTCGCATTGCTTCTCCCGTGCATAACACTGACAGAGAAGTGCATGTGTGTGTGAGTGTGTGTGTGTGTGTGTGTGTGTAGCAAGTCAATGTAAGTGAGCGCATTTGTACGTGCCTGTGTGTACGTGTGTTGCCATGCATCCGTGATTGCGCATGTGTGTGTATGCACGTGTGCATGCGTGTATGTGTGTGTATGTGTGTGTATGTGTGGCTGTGGGGCAATCTGGCTAGGTTAGTGTGTCGGCAGACTGGTAGACAGATGAAGGTCAAGTCTGTGCACGTACCCTTCCACTGCACTTAATCAATGCCACACCCGATTGTGCAGCCCAGTAATGGATGCTGGCTTTAAGGGGACCAGCATCGCATCATGCATAATTCTCCCACCCCCTGCATGAAACTCTTAAGACATTTGGAGGTCATTCATTAAATGCTTACATGCTTCTAAAGACCTTTCTGTGTGTGTGCTTGTGTGTGTAAATATACCGTGTGTAAAATGTATGAGTAGAATTTTTACAGCTGTGTGTGTGTGTGTGTGTGTGTGTGTGTGTGTGTGTGTGTGTGTGTGTGTGTGTGTGTGTGTATGTGTGTGTGTGTGTATGTGTGACCATGCTTTACATGAGAACAGATGGTGCTGCTTGACTGATGTGGTCCCTAAAATGAGATCCTATTAAAAATGCAAAGGACAGAAACACTTCTTCTCTGAAAAGACTCTTCTCTGAAAAGATTTGGAGAATTTCCTACTACTGAGAGAGTGTAAAGGAAAAGAGGGGGTGAGAGGGAAAGAGGTGGAGAGGGCAGAGAGAGGATTGGCTACTGGAAAAAGGCAAAAAGGAGAAAATATGTATGGTGTGATGTGGGATACAGAGAGAAGACACTGAGGGAAAGAGAATGGCAAGCCACAACCATACAGAGACAGATAGATAGATAAGGAATGACAGAGAAAGAGAACAATAAGAGTGGAAAAAGAGAAATACAAGGAAAGAAAGACAACTACAAAGATAAAGATAACGAGAAAGAGAGAGAAACAATGGAATAAGAAGGAAAGAAAGAAAGAAAGAAAGAAAGAAAGAAAAAAAGAGATGGGTGAGGTACTGCAATGCAGAGACCTGCAGCATCCCCCTGACATGCCAGCCCTGACCAGTGCTCTTAAATACAGCCCTACACGCCCCGCCAGCAGAGGCACCACCACGCCATTACACACAGCACAACTTCAACCTAATCAAAATGCAGCTGCCACCAGCCCAAAACACACAGGGATGGGCGCGCACAGAGGCTAACAGTGTGGGATTGTAAAAAGGGAGAGAGAGAGAGAGACAGAGAGACAGAGACAGAGACAGACATAAAGAAAAAGAGAGGGACACAGAAGGAGAGGGAGAGAGAGACAGAAACAGAGTGTGAGACAGAGGTAAAGATAGAGGCAGAAAAGGAGAAAGAGAGAAGGAGACAAAGAGAGAGAGAGAGATACAAAGAGACAGGGAGAGATACAAAGAGGCAGGGAGAGAGAAAGACTTTAGCAACAACAGTAGTAGCACTGTTTAACAGGCATGTGCAGAGTCAAATTACGTCAATTGCACCAGGTTTATGAGATGACTAGTAACACAGAGACATGTGCATGAAGGGCCCAAACAGTAAATGTGTTAGCGTTTACAGTAGTGGTGGTTTACTGAAGCCTTCAATTGCAACATTTGTTTCTCACTCTGACAACATGTACCTAGACAACCTTGACAGAAACGCCAAATAGACTGTATTATATGGAAAAGAGAAAAATGATGCATGGATGGATGGATAAATACACAGGCAGGCAGGGAGGCAGGCAGACAGACAGGCAGACAGACAGTCTGATAGATAGATAGACAGACAGACAGACAGACAGACAGACAGACAGGCAGACAGACAGTCTGATAGATAGATAGATAGATAGATAGATAGATAGATAGATAGATAGATAGATAGATGTGTCATAATAATTGTATCAGTGATTTACTTGATGACACAGTTGTGAGCTGGCTGTAAAGATGGGTAAACTACAGGAATATATAATTTCAAAATGCTCATTTGAACACAGCACATTTTTCAAGGTCTTGGAGCGAAGGCCCAGTGAACCATACTTTTTCACTTTCTTCCACTTTGTACAAAGAGTCTGCATTATTATGTCTTCATCCAGTGGCTAATGCAGTAGACAAACTGA